>PVJH01020195.1:0-41172 GCA_004026705.1 Nesogale talazaci | reverse complement strand
AGGAAAGGGTTTATATACAAAAGGAATGGGACATGGAGAAAGCATCCCAGCCCAGTCCAGTTCAAAGTCATAAGTCCAATATTAACCCATATGCCCGAAATCAGTCTATAAAGTCTTCTTCTGACTCATGAAGTCACAGGTCAGTGGGTGCAGAATCCCAGTGTTGGCAGGGCACCTCGCCTCCAGGGCTCAGGGTCCATCAACAGCAGAAGCAACTCATCACTGGCAGAGGTCTCCATCTTGCCGTCCCAGCTTCAGAGGTCTGGCTCCATCAGGGCAAAGCTGTGTGGTCTCTCTGCCGGCTCCTCCAGCTTCTCGAACGCTGACAGCTTATCTTGTCCATGATTAATTGTCTCTCTAATTCCCATCAACTGGGGAAGATAGCTTCACATCTTCACCGGGGAAATATCGAGAGATTTCCCAGAAATCTCAGGAGAAAGCCATGCCCATATAGAGGCCTCAGTGGCTACTCAATGGCTATCTCCAGATTAACAAGGTAGACTCGACCCCTACGTTTCAATCATAGAATTAACATAAGCACATGACTGCCACACCGTGTCTCCTACTTGAGGATGAATCAGAATTCAGCCTTAAATTAGTTAAAAGCCCTAGAAGTTACCATTGCCAAAGTAAAGTCTAGATCACCTTTCTTATTCCATAGTCCCACCTTCAAGAGGGCCTAGTAGCCTAGGAACAAAGTATGTGTGTAGGGGGAAATCAATGAAAAGTATTTGTAAAGAAGTGAATTATGAACTCCTTTCCTAATGCAGTTTGTCTTGGTTGAGGCAAGCCCACATTGGAAGAGCAGAAAAACCTTCTTTCAGTGTGTAAATCAAAGAAATTCAAGTGCAGATGGTACCCTGGATTGGGACTTTAATACCTGAGGGATTGAAGAGGCTGCAGGATTATTCGTTGTGGAGGATAATGAGTCAATAGATCAAGGTTAATAGAACGATATTTTCAGCTAGTACCAAATCTAGTCTATTTCATAATTGTTTTTGTGAGAGAAGAAAAAAATTTGCAGGTTGTAATTCGTGCTATGAATGAGCTAAACAGTTTAGGAGAGGAAAGGTGATTAAGACTTAGACTTGAATGCTGTTCAGGTGTCAACCAAATCAAGAGATGTGGCAAGAACATTCGTACCAGAGGGAACAAAAAGAAGAAAGGTCACTAGACAGACAGAAGCTTTTAATGATCTAGGAACTTACCAGAGATCAAAGTGTAGATGAGAATGAGAAACCAGGATGGGGGTCAGCAGTACAGGCTGGATCCGATCCCGTTGTAGATCATGGCCTTGAGTTTGAAATGTATTATAAAGGTAAGTAGAAGAAGACACTAAGGGATTGGAAGCAGGTTGGCTTTTATTTAAATAGATCAATAAATGCAGCTTCTGGGAAACCAATCAGTTGGTTGTACTGCAGTGACTGTTTCTGTGCATTTGGAAGCTGTGCCAGTAGTACTTCAAATACCAGCAGGATCCCTCCTGGTGACCAGGATGCAGAGAAACTTCTACACTAATGTAGCCTAGGAAGAATGGTCTTGAAAACTACATCCCAAAGTTGGTCAATGATCCAATCCAAGGAAACACAATGGAACACCATTCAGTGTCCTGTTAGCAGATGAGACGTCCTCTAGTTGAAACAATAGATGAGCCTACTAGCAGTTGTGGAGAGGACGCAGGGCTCAGCAACGGGCTGCTTTGTTGGTGATAGAGAATCTCATTCTTGAGCAACTCACAATCAGAGAGGACACAGTGACTCATCTGACAAGCATTTTTCCAATCTGGGTAAGAAATCATGATGACTTGACATAGGTTATTAGTGCTTGAGATGGAAAGACCTGATTCCTAAGAATCTATGGAAGCCCTGGTGGAGTCTGGCTACTTCTTGGGTCTAATGACAAGGTCTCATGCTTACAGCAACCAGACACCTTGCTTTCTATGTCTTTAAAGAGTTATAGGCTCAGTAACCTACTGTGACAGTTCTACTCTGTTTACAGATTGTTAACGGACTCTCAGGCAGGGAGTTGGGTTTGGTTCTATGACTCACTCACTCACTTACTAACTGCCATCAAATCAAATGTGACTCCCAAGGACCCTATAGGGCAGGGTAGAACTGCCCCCTGTGGGTTTTTGAGACTTTCGCTCTTTATTGGAGTAGAAAGCCTCATCTTTCTCCCTAAGAGCCTATCAGGAATGCGACGAGTGTTCTCTGCTCAATCTTTCTTTTAGATGATATTCCCATTCTCTAACTTCTCTGAGTGATGGATGCTACCTGCTTACAGCTGTCACCTTCTCTTGAGAATTTTCTTTAATAAACCAGTACTTGCCGTTTGGAGGAGATGACAGCCTCTAAACCCCACTTCTGAAGACAGCCATGACTCGGTGACTAAAGGCCAGCTTCTTTGCTTTAACATAGGAACAATTTAGTGTTTAATTTGCATTTCAGAACTTCTGACAGAAGCAATGCTAAATCCACTGTCATTTCACTCTTTCCTTTGTCTTTCCCCATTTCCCTCACTCCCCTTCTCCTGAGTGCACTCTGTTAAAAAGACTTGTTAATATAGATATCAACCGACATCAATAAACCACTTGAAGATCCCTATCTGAGGTTCTGATTTTTGAAAAACCAATCAAAGAAAGAAGTTGTTTTTGAATGTATTTTTGACATGACTATGAGGTACCCAAATGATGCTGATACACAGGCAGTTTAATATGTGACCCAAGTCAGAAAGATCAAATATTTTGGCATCAGTATCTCATGAATGAAGAGTGCATGGGAGCACTAAGAAGGTGTGTAATTATATAAGAAAATTCTAGACTGAAGTCTCCAAAATTTAAAGATAAACTATAATAATTCAACCAATGAGACTTCACACTATTTTGGAATCTGAATAAATTCTAGTTTATTCATAGATTTAGGGATTATATGAGGGTTATGCTTCATGGCATTATGAAAAGAATAATACCCTTTAATGACCATTGACTGACATTCAAATACAACATAGAGAAAATTTAAGAAATGTTATATTTAGGGAAAGCCTCTTTTAGTCATTGATACCAGTCAAGTAATGCTTTCAGCATCTTCATAATGCTTTGTTGTTCTTCGGTGCCATCAGGTTGGTTCTGACTCACAGTTATACGGCACACGATAGAATTAAACACTGCCTGTCCTGCACCAACCCCACTATCATTGCTATGTTTATGATGCTAGGTAAGGTTATTTTATTTTAACTGTTCAATTAACTCATGTCATCAATGAAGCCTTTTCATTTGAATTAAGTCCCTAGTCTCTATAAAATGAGAATTTTCCTCATTTGCTGAAGTATTCCAATTACTTTCTAAGTTGAATTAGTAATGCACTAAACTTTATTTCCAGAGAATGAGTTCAAGCAGAGGTCATCCATGCAAACGAGTTGAGTGTTTTCACCCTAGCATATAAGAGTGTCAGGATTCTCTTTATGCTGGTTTGTTTTTAAGAGAAAATAATAATAATAATATGAATATATTGTATTCGTGTAGAGAAAGGGGTCCCAAAATAGCAGTTTTGTCATTACAAACTCTTAATACCTAATTAAGTAGCTTATTGGGAAACACAATTCCTGGTAGGATTGAGCCTACCAAGCTGTAGCTGGAACTAACAAAAGGCATGAGGTCGGTGCCCAAATGTTCTTTGTTAAAAGTGACAGCACCGCCAGTCCGTTTGTCATACTACAGTGGCTGGCACGTCATTCTGAGGATGGAATCTTTGCTCGTTTTAAGAGTGGGTTTATGTGCAAATGGAACCCAGAGATGTTAGTTTCTTTCCAAGAAAATTTGAAACCTCCTCGTATTGCGAATTACACTCATGGTGACCCATGACGGAAGAGTTCCCGGGGAGCTCCAGAGAAAGATGAACCAGGAATAAAGACGTGGGGACCTATTTCTGAAGACTAATAAATGAAAATCTTCTAGATCACGTAATAGCTGAACAAGGGACTTGAACGTGCATATGATCATAAGGATGGTACGGGGCTGGGCACTTTTTTGTTGTAAAATATAAGCATGAGTCAAAGTTGACTTGAAGACAACTCTCAGAACAACAAAAAGGGACCATGGATAGGCAATGTATATATTTATTTTCTCTCTTCCCCAAAGTATATATTTCTAAGCTTAAATCAAGATATAAAAATATAGTAATGGAGTCTTCTTATTAAACCTAAGTTCAAAATCTTGAATTCTGTTTTTATCTTCCCCTTAATGATTTCTGTTAGATGTCAGTTTACTCAAATATCCTTATAAAAGAAAGAAGAAGCCATGTAAAGGAGAACATTATTAGGGTAATGCAGCCACAAGACAAGTGCCATTTAGAGCCGCCAAGGGAGCATTCTCTTCCAGAAACTTCAGAAAGAACACAGTCTCAGCAATACCTTGGTTTAAGACTTATAGCCTCTGTAATTGTGAACAAATATATTTCTGTAGTTTTAGGCCACTTTGCTTTTTGTTTTGTTTTGTTTTTGTTTTGGGGGGGCATCACTGCCCTCTGGTGGTAGAAGTAGGAGGCCCAGCCTTGCTGCTGAATTTGAACCTCCAACCCAGTGGGCCCCAGTCCTGCACACAACCACTAAGCCACCGGGGCTCAGCCCCTTGGCCACTTTGTTTAAAATAATTTGGCATGGAAGTTCTAGAGGAAAACTAATATAGTAAGTTATAGTATTTTAACCACACAATACCTATATCACAAATACAGTCACGGATGGAACACATAATCTAGAGAAATTATTGAAAATCTACTGGCATTTTGAGTCCAGAGCTATCTTGGATTTCATTGTCATTTCCCAGTTACAGACATGTACAGAATAGGCTTGGTTCATTTTTGTGCTGGTGGAATGGGCTCAAACATGCCAACAATCATAGTACATGCAGGATCAGGAAAGAATTCATTCTGTTATACAAGGAGATTTCAAAAATTTCATTATATTTCAATCCCATTTTCCTACAACTTTTTGAAGCCCCTCATGTGCAAGGTATGTCAGAGTTGACTTGAGAGTAATTAATAACAAGTCTGTGCTTTACAGGTGATAGAACTGAGCTCACAAAGATGAATGGGTTTCCCCAAAGACCACTGCAAGTAAATAATCTAGAAGGAATCAGTTTAATCTCATTTCAAAACCTTTGCTCTTTACTATATCTTATTTCTTCTACATGTGGTTCATTTACTATCTCAACATTATAAAAACTGCTTGACAAAATAACACACAAAAACAATCGGCTGTCATAATTCTCATATCATGTCATCACTTCCACCAACTTCATCTTTCTCTTTGAAAACTATTTTTCTAGAATCTTCACCCTTTTCTGAGGAAAAGCTGCCACATTAACTATTAGGGATTCAATTCTTAATCTTTCCTAGGTTAATGGATTCAGGCAATGTTTAAATGGCCTTGTAGCTGTTAGGTACCACCAAGTTGGCCCCAATTCATACCGACCATGTGTACAATAGAACAAAAGAAACTCTGCCTGTTTCCACCACGCTCACAATTGCTGTTACGTTAAAACTCATTATTGCAACCTATGTGTCCACCCATGTGTGGACAAACATATGTGTCCCAAACATCTTCCTCCCTTTCCCTGTCCTTATACTTTACCAAGCGTGATGTCCTTTCCCTAGGACTGGCCTTCCCTGATAACATGCTCACAGTACGTGGGACTGTTATTGCCATCCTCGACTTGGCCTGTACATCTTTGTAGACTTACTTGTTGTTTTCTTTCCACACCCCATGGTACTTTCAATAATTTTCCCCAGCAACATAATTCACACATATACATTATTTTCTAGTTTTCTTTATTCAGTGCCCAGCTTTCACATGCAGTGTGGAAGCTTTCATATGATGCCTTTTCATATTTCATACCATGTCTTGGGTAGATTTTAGTCCTCAAAGTGGCATCTTTGTTCTTATGCAGATGGCTGTGCAGCCGTGGTCAATGCAAGATGTTGACTAATGTTGTCATAGCCATAGATTATGCTTTCACGTAAAAGGGAAAAAATTAAGATATTTTATTGGAGGCTTTTAATAGCTCTTATAACAATGCATACACCAATCATATCAAGCATATTTGTACATATGTTGCCAACATCATTATCTAAACATTTACTTTATATTTAAGTCTTTGGTATCAGCTCCTCTTTCCCTCCCCTACCCACCCTTGTGACCCCACAATAAATTCTAAATTACTATTATTTTCATATCTTACACAGACCTCTGTCTCCCTTCAACCATGTTTCTGTTGTTCATCCCCCTGTGGGGTGGGGATAGGGGTTATATGTCAGTCATTTTTTCATCATCTTTCCCCTCCTCCCCACCCCATCTTCCCCTTCACCTCTTGGAATTGCTACCCCCATTTCTGTTCCTGAGGGGTTTATCTGACCTGGATTCCATGTGCCATGAACTCTTTTCTGTACCACTGTACATGCTTGAGTCTACCCAGAACTGAAAGGCAGTACAGGGGCCATGTTGGTAAGGAGTGAGGAAACCTCAAGGAACCAGAGGATTATTGTTTATTTCACTAGTGCTGTACTGTGCCTTGATCGACTCATTCCTTCCTTGGGACCCTTGTGTAAGGGCATGCCTTATTGTCTGTAGATGGGTTTGGGGTCTCTGCTTCAACCCACCTTGTTCTCAACAATGTGTTTTGTTTTATTTGGGGGTCTTCTGATGACTGTTACCTGATCCCGTCAACAATTTTAATGGCACCAATATCGTCTTTCTTTTTCATGATGTGGCTTATTAGCCAAGTTGAGGAATTTTGTGTTCTTTACATTGAAATATAATCCTAATTGGCAGGTGTAATCTTTGATAGTGCTTTTTTCCCTTTTTATGAAATTATTTTATTGGGGGCTGATACAACTCATCACAATCCACACATACATCCATGGGGTCAAGCACATTTGTACATTTGTTGCCATTATCATTCTCAAAATATGTTGTTTTCTACTTGAGCCTGGTATCTGCTCCTCATTTTCCCCTCCCTCCCCAGTCCCCTCTCCCCCATGAAATCTTCATAATTTAAAAATTATTGTTATCTTGTCATATCTTACACTTCCTACTGTCTCCCTTCACCCACTTCTCCACTGTTCATCCCCAGGGAAGAGGTTAGATATAGATCCTTGTAATCTGTTACCCCTTTCTCCCTCACCTTCCCTTCACCCTCCTTGTATCACCATTCTCACCACTGGTCCTGAGGGGTTCATCTGTCCTGGGTTCCCTGTGTTTCCAGTTCCTATCTGTACCAGTGTACATCCTCTGGAGTAGCCATATTTGTAAGGTAGAATTGGGATCATGATAGTGGGAAGGGGCCGAGGGTATTTAAGAACTAGAGGAAAGCTGTAGGCTTCATCATTGTTACACTGGACTCTAACTGGCTCCCCACAACCCTCCTGTAAGGGGATGTCCAATTGCCTACAGATGGGCTTTGGGTCCCCACTCTGCACTCCCCCTCATTCACAATGATATGCTTATTTGTTCCTTGATGCCCAATATCTGATCCTATCGACACCTCATGGTCACACAGGCTGGAGTGCTTCTTCCATGTGGGCTTTGTTGTTTCTCAGCTAGATGGCAGCTTGTTCACCTTCAAGCTTTAAATCCTCTTTACTTACAGCAAGCAAGGTTGTGCCATCTGTATATCCTTGATTGTTGATGAGTTTTCTTTCATGAGAGATGTTGACAGTATCATTAGTTGTATTTTGCCTTTTGTGTTAAGGTTATACTTGCTTCATAGAATGAGTTTTAGAATATTCCATATTTTTCTATAATCTGAAATAATTTGAGTAGAATTGGATCCACTTTTTTCCAAATGTCTCAAATAATTCACAAGTAAAGTCTTCTTCTCAAGGAATTTATTAATTGCTGAAGTACATTTTAATGACATATTCAATTTTTTCTTTGGTGTTTAATTTGTTCAATGCTTTTACCTCAGAATGTATTAAGTTGAGAAAGCAATGTGTTCCCAGAAATTTGTCTCTCTCTCTCAATGTCTTAAGAAATTATTGGACTACAATTCTTCATAGTAAACTATTTTTATTTTTTATTTTAAATTAGAGAGGGATTTTGCATTTCTGATCTTTAGTTTTGTATTCAAAAGTTTATACTACTCATCAACATCCCAATTGACCTGTCATTTTGGGGTGGAGGGGTCATAACTTCCCTTTGGTGGTCGTGGGAGCTATGCAGACTTGCTGTTCCTGGATTTGAACCGCCAAGCTGGTGGGCCGCTGTCCCACACTCAACCACTATGCCACTGGGGCTCAGCCTTGACCTCTTATTTTTATTTCAATTGGTTTTTCTTTGACATTGCCCATTTTATTTCTTATTGTGTTTTTTGAATCTTCTTTTCTTTAGTTCAAATTGCCCATCATTTGTCAGTTTCCTTATTATAAAGAAATAACTTCTAGTCTGGTTAATTCTATTGGTTTTTCTGATAAATTTATTTCTGCTCCTGTCTTTATCTCCTTTCTTCTGGTAAATATAAGCCTTTTTTCTTTTATCAATCATTTGAACAGTAAGTTGAATTAAAATATTGATTTTTGATCTTTCTCTTATTTGGCGTGTGCTTTTATTGCTCAAAAGTGTCTTCTGAATGCCACCTTTTTTGTGCCACAAAGATCTTAGTCTGTTTTCTTTTCACTCTCATTTTGACTTAGGAATTTTTACTTAGCTAAAAATTGTGTCTATCACCTAGCTATTTTTAAGCTAAGTGCTATTTGACTTCCATGTATTTTACTTCCCCGCTTTATCTTTTGACCATCTTATGGTTTATTTCTCATTATTTCTGATTTAAGAAGATGCCTTATAACATTTAAATATTTCAAAATTTATGGAGGCCTGCTTTGTGACCAAACATTCTCAAAAATGTTCCACAAACACTGGAAAAGAATGTATATTGGATATGTTATTGAGTGGGGTATTCTGTATTTGTCTGATTCATTATGTTGTTTAACTTTTTTGTACCTTTGTTTAATTTCTTTCAAGTTATTCTGGCCCTCATTGAAAATGGCATGGTAAAGTCCCCTGCTATTCTGGGATTATCTATTTACCTCTTCAATTCTGTTGAAGTTGAATTTATGTGTTTTGCTTCCTTTCCATTGTGTGTGTAGATACTGTTGTGGCTATGTCCTTTTGTTAGATTGGCCTTCAAGTCATTATCTAATTTCCTGCTTTGTCTCTTTTCAGAACTTAAGCCCTAAGGTCTATTTGATAAGATATTGCTATTGCCATTCTTCCTCTCTTGTGAATCCTGTTTGCGCCTTTACTTTGCTTTTTGTTTATATGTGATTTCTTGTCTATTGTGTGTCTTGTAGACAACATATGAGTGGGGCCTATTCTCTTATCCATTTTACTACTTTCTGCCTTCTGTGTGGTGAATTTAATCCATTTACATTTAATGTAATTAGTAGTAGGTATCAATTTACAGAAATTCAGCTGCACTTTCTTTTGTTATTGTGTGTATGGTGTTAATGATTTTTTAATTACTTTTAAAATATATTTGTTGTGCTTAGTTAATTTTTTTCATGGATTTTCTAATCGTTTTTTCTTTGGTGTTTCAGTGGGTTTTGAGAACTCCTAGTTAACCTTTTCTTTTCATGGTGAATTTTGTTAAATATTTTAGCTTTCCGTGTATTATTATTTTCCCAATTAAAAAAATTATTTTATCTTGACTTCATTCTCCTCTCCACTTGTAAATTTTATAACTACATTATTTATACCCTGCTTTTGTTTTTTAGTCTTTGTTGTTTAAAATTTAACATCTCTGGTTCCCTTTTCTTAGGTTTATTTTTTTTTTGATACCTTGATATGTGATTGGATTTCTTGGTATAATTGACATGAATCTTAATTTCAGGTTGTTATTTACTGTTGTCGGTTCTGTGTCTGAAGGACTGCCTTTAATACTTGTTAAAGTATTAATAAAGATACAGCTGGTGTTTGCAAATTCCTTTCATTTCTGTTTACCCCAAAGTGTGCTGATCTTGACATTGAACTTAAAGGTCAATTTTCCAGTACATATTTCTTCATTGGTAATATTTTTTCTTTTATGATTTTGCCTATGCTGTCCTATTGCCTCTGCATTTGCAGTTTCTACTAAAAAGTCAGAAACTAGTCTTACGGGTTTTCCTTCATAGGCAACATGTTGCTGCTCCGAAGCAGCTTCTGTGATTCATTCCTTGCCTTTGGCTTCAGAACACTGGGCTGGAATATGCATTCCTGGTGCTCTCTGGGAGGTCGGTTCTATTTGTGGTTTATTGAGCTTTGTGAATGTTTCATGATGTCAGGAAGCTTTTCCTTTCACAACTTTGTGGTAATTGTCGCTGTGCTTTTCTTTGCCTCTCTTCAGATCGCATGGAAGTTATTTCTTTTGATGGTATGCTACATGATTATTGGGCTTGGTTCATTTTTTTCTTGTTGCTCTTCCTCCCCTCCTGCTCCCAAACTCAGCAGGTACATAAAGAAGCTAACCAACACTTGGACTCATAGACACACACAGATGGCCTTACCCAACAACACAGCACACCACACATTCTTTTCCAGTATGCATGGGACATTTCCTAAAATTTTAGGTCACAAAGAAAGCCTTGCTTCTTGTTCTTTCAACGGGCTAAAATTAAAAGAATCACCTTCTAGTTCCCTAGTTCAACTGTTTATCAATTCCATTTTAAACCTTTTCTTTTCCAATTCTTTACATATTTCTTTTTTTGTTGTTTTTTTTGGGGGGGGGGCATCACTGCCCTCTGGTGGTGGAAGTAGGAGGCCCAGTCTTTGCTCCTGTGGAGCTAGAATTGAACCTCCATCCCAGTGGGCTGCAGTCCCGTGCACGACCACTACGCCACCGGAGCTCAGGCCCTCTTTACATATTTCTGAAACTAACATGAGTCTTCTAGATTTCTATTTGTTACTTTGTATGGTTTCTAATTTTTCATTTATTTTTCAAACTTACATTGTTTTCCTGAGATATTTTAGAGTTTTGTTTCTGATTTTTCCCTGTGATTTCCTTATTGTTGTTCTTGTTTTCCGTCATCTCATTTTTAGTCTGTTGAAGGGCGCTTACTATAATTCATTAAAATCCCTTTTCAATGTCTTCAAGACATGGTGGGGTCTATGTATTAATTTATGGATTTTATGTTGGTTTGCTTCACATTTTTTTCTTTGTTTTATATATCTAGGCAATTGAGCAGGAATGGTACTCTGGTTGCTATTTTTGCAATACTGGTGCACTTCTCACCTGTTTCTGGATAAATCTGGTAATGACTACATCATACAGAGTAGTGGAGGACAGACAGAGTGATTGCTATTGTCTGTCATTGGTCTAGTGGTACGGGAGTTCAGTGGTAACACTTGCCCAGTGCATGGGGCAGCAGGTTAATGGGCATGATTGGGTAGGGACATGAGCTGATCCCTGAATGAGAGGGAAAATGGCATTTTTCCCCTCATATATCTCACTTTGAAAAGCTCATAGTAATAATTTTAAGGAAAAATTATGCAATAGTCTAAAAAGTCTTTCTTAAATTGCTAACACGTAGCTAGGTCTTTCCTCAAACAAAAAAGAACAAACTGCTAAGATTCAGAACATTTGTTATTGTCATAGCAGAAGGTAAACTCTTTTCATAAATATGCAAATATCCCCTACCTGGCTTCTATAATCCTTGCAGGAACTCTGCTTCAATGTGTGTCTATTTCAAATATGGTAGTATTATAAAAGAGAGAGTGCAGAGTGTGCAGCTTGAAAAGCTTTCTGCCAGGGAAAACTAGCAATTAGAGGTACAGATAGGTGAATGGGTCTAGAATAATGAACAGTACCATCATAGCTTGTTTCATTTCATCTTCCCCCAAGCCTGGAGATGTTGTAAAAAAATGTTGTAAAAGTGCTACATCTGTAGTGGTCAGGGGGAGATAGTGAAACAAGGAAGAGCTTTGTATTTTTAAGAGTAAAGCGGGCTGAGCCCCAATGGCATAGTGGTTGTGTGAGGACTGCAGCCCACTGGACTGGTTGTTCAAATCCACCAGCAGCTCGCCAGGAGCAAGACTGGGCCACCTACTCCCACCAGAGGACAGTGATGTCCCTCCCCCCAAAAAAAGAGTAGAGGTAGAAATAAATTTAAGATAAGAACCCCCCGGTAATATTGGATCATGCTTGTTGCAGGTTAACATCTTGGGGACTTTCTCCTACCACTCTATGAGTTTAAGAAAGTCATGGTCACACAAGTATAGAACCAAGAACGTCTACTGGAAAAGCAAAGGACACTGCCTTTAAGTGTGGGTGAACAAATTAATGAAGAGATAAGTAAGAGAGAAGTGGGAGTGCAGAGCAGTCAGGATTAAATAAACCACAACAAAACTCACTGTCATGGAGTCGAAGCCAATTCTTAGTCATCGTGTAGGACAGGGTAGAACAGCTCGTGTGAGCTTGGTGACAGACTGCAGCTGTTAGTGAGTGGGAAACCCCACCTTTCTCCCTTGGAGTAGCTGGCAGTTCTAAGGGCTAGTCTTATGGTTGGCAGGCCAGTATGTCATCATTACATCATCAGAACTCCCATGGAATCAAATAAGATCCTATTAAATTAGAAGAGCTAAGTCACTTGTTGCCCATGTGCCAGTTCTTTGATTTTGGAGATGCTCAAAATGTCTGTGAGTTTCAGTTCTCTCATCTATGATAACAACTGTAACTTTCCAGGAACTGAACTTTGGTTTTAGTATATAGTGAATTCATGGTAGCTGACTTTGTCTTTTTAAGATGACACATTCCATGGTTGATTACGGAAGAGTTGACCAAGTAGGGACTTGTTTTTCAATGAAAATCTGCTTTTGAGCACTTATGCTATAAAAGATACTGAATTGACTCTTGAGACATGAGAATAAATAAAACAGTGTTGCTACAAGACCATGGAAATTTATTACACCAAGAAATAAAATATGAAGACATTATTTCTCAACATAACTTCCAACTAGCACTTCACATTTATGAAAATATTGTTTCCATCTCTTAACCCTCCCCTGAAGAATATTTTGCTTTTGATTTATACTATGTCAAAAATCCATGTTCACTTGAAATGTTCTTTGAGAGTTTTTTTAAGTAAATCTGAAGGGAAACGTGCAATATTGTAGGATGTATATGATGAGGTTTTTGCACTAAATTCACATAGGATAGCCTGTGTCACTTTTGAAGAATAAGCAGGTAGGTTGTTGTGGTGAGGGCAAAAAATCCTCAGAATTTTCTTGATAACTTTTTCAGCAATGGAGTTTTAAATTTCCTTAAAATGTCTTAGTAATAATGATCAGATTACACCCTTTGAGTGAACCCAGACAGGCATCATAACCTTCTGAGCTGACATCTCTGGAAGCTACTGTCTTCACTGAATCTTTCTGCTGTTGAAGGCACTCTTTAGAAAACAGGACTTTAAGTGTCTTCCTGGGAGAATTTGTCCATAGCCCTACACAGACCACAAAGACCAATTTAAAAATTTTTTGCTTAGGAAAAACAATCCATGAATTTATAAACTAGACCTCTAGTATCAATAATTTTTATGTGCTTTTGTACATAGATGAAAAGTTAAGGTCTCTATTCTCTCTTCAAGTTGAGTGACATAGCCTGCGATTGGCCAATGTATTCTTTTTTATTATAGTTGCAATAAAAATGATAATTAGTATTAAACTAATAGGACAGATGTACATGTGACCCAGTGGGCACAGAGAGTGAAAAATCTCAGGTAAGATAGGGAGATTTCCAGGGAGAAAGATGGTAAGTATATTATAGAACAACAATAGGAATATTAAACATTGGGGTAAATTGAAGGTTATTGGGCATCTCGGGGATAATGAAAAACCACTGAAATGACACAGAAGTGGTTACCAGTTTGTAGACAGAATCATTTGAATTCATACCAATGTGAATGCAGAACAGTTTTACTCCAAAATATTTCACTTGGGTGTTCATTCCTCTGTTAAATATAACCCTGTCCCTACAAACCTTCCTGGGTAGGTGAACATCAAGAGCACCCTATGTATCAATGTGTTAGTCTGGGTAGACTAAAGAAACAAATTCATAAACACTCGTTGTGAATAAGAAAGAACTTTACATAAGATAGCAATTATATATTAATAACACATCCCAGCCCCTTCCAGATCAAGTCCAGGAGTCTGATATTAGCCCATATGTCCAATACCATTCTGTAAACACCTCTTCACACTCACAAAGCACTTGCAAAGATTCCAAATGCAGGAAGATCACAGGCCATTGGGTGTAGTCTCCTGAACCCAGTGGAAATGGAAGCATCTCAGCACTGGCAGGGGACATCATGTGGCTCCTTCAGTTTCAGTGCTCAAGCGTAGCTCCATGTGTCTTGTCAGAAGGAAGACAAAACAAAGAGTGTTTGGTAGTTACACAATCTGCTGTCAATTTGAGACTTATGGGTGAATGGGGGCAGTTTACCTGTCAGTCAGTCCATAGCTTGATGACCTCATTTGGAGGCACTAAGGAGATAAATAGTTCACTGGAGGTGGGACACTCACTCACTCCCTGTGAGACATTTCTGACGAGAAACCGCATGAGGCTACCCTGATGTAGCCAGAGTCCTGGGAGTTGGAGGAGTCACTTGGAGACCCCTTCATTGCTGAGATGTTTATAATGACTCTGGATCCCTAAGACTTTCCCCCAACTGACTTGTGACCTTTGGTGAGATTGCATGTGTTTTGCGAGTCTAAAGAGAATTTTATGATTGGTATAGGTTATATGGGCTAATACTGGACTTATGGACTTGATATGGATTGGGCTGGGATGTTTTCTCGATATTCAATTGTTGTATATAAAGTGCTTTACTATACACATGTGAATGTCTATAAATTTGTTTCTCTAGTCTACCCTAACTACCACAGAGTATCTTGCAGGGAGTATGTCTGTATCCCACCACCAGTGGGCTATTTATTTCCTTAATACCTCATCTCCAAATGAGGTAACTAAGCTGCTACCTGATTGGCAGGCTAAATTTCACTCCTTCATTCTTAAGTCTCAAGCTGACAATAGATTATGTAACTACCACAATCTCCCTGAGAAGGGGGACACGAAGTCCTCACAGAAGATGGAAAATGTATGTCTCAGGGAAGTTGTCATAAAGCTTCTATTTCTCAGAGGCTTTTCTGAGTCTTTTCTATGCTTCTGGGAAATGAAACAACTTCCTATGTTATTTCATGCAAACCAAAAGTTTGACTCTTGAGTTTCCTAACAAAGCATCTGTCTCTGTACTTTGGCAACCTTATCTGGATTTAGAGGAGCGCACCAACAGGACTTACCGCTTTCAAAGGCAATCTCTGTAATTGTTCACTTCCCTAGTTCAGTAAAACACTTCCAATTTTGTAGCTATTAAAAACAAAACAAAAAACAAGCCCTAAGTTTTAGTATTGAAATTTATCAACACATTCATAAGAAAACATTGAGGTTCTATCATAAGGTCATTCCAAGATTAGATCTGTTGAGTATTTTGATACAGTAAAAACAAAAAACTGTAGTAGTTTTCTGCAAAAATAAAAACCTTCTTATTACTACATTGTACCTTTAACCTAGCAATGTGATTTGGTGTACTTGCATAATAAGTACCAAGACATTTGCTGCATGAAGCCTGCTACTAGAACACTTTCAAGGGAGGTTCTCATCCAGTCCTGGTCTGACTTTGGACCTAAATAAGAAGGAGAAAAAGGACTGCTAGAGGTGCAACAGAATAATTTTTTTTTGCAACTCACCCATGGCTTTACCATAGGAGAAAATATTTGGGGACCTGCTTCCATATAGATTATGGTCAAAAAATTCCTATGAGGGCATTACTACTCTGTCATATAGGGACATTATGTATTGGAATCTACTTAAGATAAGGGGTTTATACATCAATTACTGAAGCATCTTCTAAAATTATAGTTGCATCTTTATTTTATTCATTATAACCTTGAAATCCATATAATATGAAGTCAAAGATGGGATCTGTATCAGAGCCTAAATTGTGAGAATCCAGCATGAAAAAGGTGATGGATGAGAACAGGAGCCAAAGATTCATTTATGGACCTACATAGGAAATAAACATTCAGAAAACTCCCCTCTCTAAAATGGAGGGGTGGGAGAAAAGCTGTCACTAAAGAGAGTGCTTGGGAGAGAAGAATATAGAAGATCAAAGGCAGAAATCTGATCTGACCAGTTAAAACCTTGGCAGTTGATCCCCCTGCAATACATGCTGGACCTGATCTCATTTCTTAAACTGTCTGTAACTTTGGTTTGTATTGTCTTGTTTGGTTTTTGCTTGTCCATATTAGAATGCATCTCAGAGTTGCCATGTCATTGGAGCTCACCCTCTTGAATTTGTGATATATATATATTTTTTCCATTTTTCCATTTATAAAACCCAGGACTGAGGAACCTATAGAGACACATAGTAGGAGAAAGGTTTCAGGAGGAATGGTCAAAGTGAGATGATGTCAGAGTCATTTAGAAAAATTGATGGATACTGATTGTGTTGACAATTGTAAAATTCTGCTCGATGTGATTGAAATATGGAGTGATATATTACATGAATTAAATCCCAACTATTAAAAAAATAAAACCTTGATTTCAAAAAGTCTGTTTTGTATGCTGTAACTAATCCCCTAATAAAACTCTGACTACTATAACTGCTCAATTTTAACAGTGAAAATCTACTGATTAAGAGCACAAATTTTGGAGTTCAATGATGGGGTTTTCAGTTTCAATTGCACTATACATTACTTCTCACTTCTTCAGAAATCTGTATTAACCCTTGAGACTTGTTTTTATAATGTGAAAATGTATTTTAGAACTAAATGCAATAAGAAAACAAAATACTTCCTATAAGATAGAGTTTAAAATATCGTGGATGTTTACTCATCTATATTGCTAAGTCTGTTGTGCTTTATTGCTATTTTAGTTAGAATCAAGGTCACATGGGTCCTGGGACTGGTTTTGTTTCAATAGATAGGGGGTGGAATAATGATTGAATTACAGTGGATAAACTTCGTTTCTCACCTTCATATAAATCTATGATATTACTGTCATGTGTTGTAGGATCGATTGATTCATAGCAGTCTTATGTACAAAAAGAACACTGCCCAACCCTGTGATAGCCTTACATTTGTTTTTAAGTTTAAGCCTTTTGTTGTAGCCACTGCATCAGTCCATTTCTTTAAGAGTTTTATTCTTTTGTCCCAACTCTCTAAAATGATATCCAGGGCTAGTCTTTCCTGATAACATATCACCACTACATGAGGTGATATACTGCCATCTTAGCTTCTAAGGAGCATTTTAGCTCTACCTTCTCCACACAGATTTGTGCTTCCAGATTTGTTCTTCTGGAGGTCCATGATAGCGTCAGTGTTCTTCACCAATATCATCATGCAAATGCATCAGTCTTCTCATTCACTCTCCAGTTTTCACATGCATGTGAGGCAATTGAAAATAGGATGGCTTCGGCCATGCACATCTTAAAGAAATCTTTGCTTTTTAACACTTTAAAGTGGTCTGGTTCAATGGACCTCCCATCATCTTCATTTTAAGAAAGGTCTTGTGCATCACAGAAACACAAATGTCACCAAAGTACAACAAATCCATAGACACATAGAGAAATTAAGAGTAGATGATAAAATCTATAATCATATAAATGAAAAATAAGAGACGATTCCTTTTTAGGCTTAATATAGTTGTGGTGTCTCTAAGTTTTAAAATAATACAATGTGAAGATCCTTCCAGTTAATAAGGACTACTCCAGTGATATCTGCTAGATGGAACCGACAGGATCTCATCTGCTAGGAAGGCAGCAGTGACACAATCAGTGCCTTAAGCAGGACATAGGCTCAGGTACTAAGAAACAGCAGTGGAAAGAGGTTGCCAGTAGGGCCTGGCAGGTTTGGCTGAGTCTCGGGCCTGAGTTTGAGTCCTAAGAAATCACTAGTATTGTGTGTGACCCTGAGCAAATTGTCTTGCCTTTTTGGTTTCTGTAATAGGAGGATTCTCTTGCAAAGGGACCACTCCAAAAAACCAGATACACTTCTATTGTATCTGTTCTGACCCACAGTGATGCTACAGAAAAGTAGAGACGTGCCCCTGTAAGGTTCTGTGACTATAACTGTTCACCCGAGTACCAAGCCAACTCCTTCTCCTATGGAGTGGCTGGTGATTTCCTACAGCTGACATGTCTGCTAGCAGGCCAATGTGTAACTCACCAGGATTTCTATAGAGATACCAGGGATCTGCTCAGTTGATGTCTGTAAAGCATCAATCTCAGTATAGAGACACAACAGATGATAACTGTATCTGTTATCATGGTCATACTTGGTGGGATCGACCCATTTAGTCAAAACAGTCTAGATGCCACCTGATAACTTATGTGGTATGGGTATTCAGACACAAACAATTTGATGATCATTCAGTAATCAATTCAATAAATCCAGATTGTTTTTATTGTTTGTTCGGCTCTTTTCCAACTCAAGAAGTTTAAACATCCTTTCTGCAAGGAATGTGGAACATTTCTGGGAGATCATAAAATAAGGTAGAAAGTAGCCTACATGAGGTGAACACACACACACACACACACACACACACACACACACAAATAGAGTGAAAACAAAGAGAACCTGGGATCAGTGGGAAACTTCATTTTCTTTAATTAGCATATTTAAGTGAAGCTTTGAAGCTGCTCCTTCCCTGAAACATTGCATTTTATTAAAAGCTGTTTAGAGCTCATAACCATTCTGCTGATTTTCTCAAAACACGTTCTCCTTATAGGCCAGCGCTAAACAGTGCATATGAAATGAGCTCGGCTTAATGTTGTGTTAAAAGAATTTGGTCTCCAGAGCTGTCTCTCTTCTTAATAATATGTAATCATACTCCATCTATTTAGTTTGCATTTAACTTGCCCCATGCAGGCAATGAATCCAGTTTAATTAAATGTGCCTTTAAATAGTTGAGCGGCATTCATTTGCACCTCGCAAGCTTCCCTTCCTCCTATTAAGACCCCTCCAGATATAAAAGCCCAATAAATAGGCCATGTAAGATGTGTGTCTGATAATGTAAAGGAAACCTGACATTCTCTTCATGATTTCATGAAACCAGCATTAGCTTTGAGCACATTGTCAGAACTGAGTGGTGCCAGTGTGAGGTCTCTTGGTTTCTGGGGGCTTTTATCTGGATCCTCATAAACAGAACACTTGGAAGAAAACTCATGATCATTTGAGTTGGTAGAAACAATGTAGACCTGGGATATCAGGTGGCCTGGGACTGTCTCAGAGACTTTATAGGTGCTCAGGCCCAGACCTCCAGTCATACTCTATGGGGATATGGGCCAAGAATGTGTGAATGGGCCGAGTTTATTCTTATTGCATGATTTGATTAAGATAATCCCCAAAATTGAGACGAGAGTTAGGTGATATTTTCCAGCCACGAAGAAATAATATTATAGAAAAGTAACAGTGGTCATTCTAACCATGGTATTCCTTGGCTAAAGAATGAACCCTATACAACTTAGTGCCTCTAGTTATCACAAGCTATATCATTGATTCGGTGACTGCTGAATGCTAGCCCCTGCCACACGCCAGGGACACACAGCAAATGAAATAAAGTCCCTGATATCTCAGAGCTTATAGTCTAGTTGGGGAAAGATGGAGAGTAAACAAAAATAACCTGACAACAGGCAAGTAAATGTATTATATCCTATGGTAAGAGCAAAGCAAAAGAAAGAATCCACCTAAAAAGTAGAAATATGAATGACATAGAACAGGAATGGCATGGGTGGAGATGGGAGCATATTAAAAATATCTTGTAGGTTCAAAGTTTGCATAAGTGGGCTGGCTATGTCCACTGAGTAAAGTATGAATGCATTTAATATAGAATGTGAGAGATACATTTATAAATTATGACACTCCATTGTGTTGGCTAATCAGGTTGACTAGATTGCAGAAGCATTTCCTTTTCTATTTGTGTTCTTTGTCAAATGATTGACAAAGAGGATTTAAAAATGTCTAAGTCCCTCATTTTGTTGTTTCGATATATTTACGTCTTGCCCACTTAGTGCTGCAATGAAATCGTCAGTAGATGATTTACAGCCTAGCAGGGATATCTGTGTCTACAGGGTAACACAAACTTCCAAAATGTAGTATGATTTTTTGTATGTTTTGTTATCTTATCCTTTTCAGAAAATTGAAAAGTGTTTATCATCCCAACAATCCAGTGTGGTGGAGGATCTCTGCAATATCTAGTTCTTGGGAAAAATTCATTCATTTATTCATTCATTCATTCATTCAATATGGTTTGAGTGTCAAGATGAATTTCCCAGGTACTTAGCTCCCCCTTATTAAATCCATCTTCATTTGGAATTAGACATGCGAAACTGATATAACAAGAAAAATTAGATGATTATCACAATGCATAAAAAGGTGCTCAGTAATCAGGGTTAGTTATAACTACAAACACGTAGGAATAAGAAAACTGTGAAGGAAAAATATGAGAGAGGATGCAAAAGAATAGCCAAAGGCCAAATCATAATGGACTTTATAAACTAATTTTGATGAGAGTCCTTGAAACTCTTTCAAACAGGGAAGTGGCAAGATTGTGATGAAGCTTGTGAAGAATTTGTAAGCACAAAAATAAATCAAATCCACTGCCACTGAGTCAATGCCAATCCATAGCAACCCATGTGGGATTCTAGTCTTTCCCCAGTTTCCATCTGCCGGCCACGGTGATTGAGCCCAATGTGTAGCTACGACACCATCAGCGCTCCTTGAAGATGGTAGAGAATAGATTGACTGGAGACAAGAGTAAAAGCAAAAAGACCATTTAGATGGCTATTACACAGGTGCAGGTGGGAAGATGATGGTGTAGGCCTCATAAAGGAATTGAAGTACGTTTTGGCAATAGAATGAGCAGGGCTTGAAAATGAATTAAATGTAGAAAATAAGGGGAAAATAAGGGGTTCCTACCCTCTGAGTTAAGTAACGAAACCATTCTCTGAGAAAAGTAATACTATAGCCCAGGTAGGTTTGGCATTAACTTTTCACGTAGGATACTGAGCTTGCTAGTGAAACCATATCGACCCTATATTAGGTTTCTGATATTACAAATTGTTATGGAAACAGTCTCATCCCACTCCTAAGGAGCAACTGCTGCATTTGAACTTCCAACCTTGTGATCAGAAGTGCAATATTTAATCTACAGTGTCACAATTCACAGCACAATCCAAAACATACACAAATACACACACAAAGGTGTTCTTTTTTCTTTAAGGATGAGAACAGTTATTATGTAGTATGATCTGCTGACAAAATTATCTGATAATTAGAAAAACAGATTGTTGGAAACCTTCATAAGAGCAAATTGAAAAGGAATAGTGAGAGGGGAATCTGTACAGAATGGATGGATAAACAACAAAGAGGAAATAACAAGATCTGATTTGGGGAGAGAGGGAGCTATTTAATTGAGACCTACTTACCACAGACGATTTTAGATGCTGCAGGTAGAGCACTGAGTAAAGCAACCATGCTTTAAGGTATTTCCTTTATACAGAGGAGACAGACAATAGGCAAACAGATAATTAACATAAAATAGGTCAATTATGAAAAGGAAATGAGCTTTATGAAAGATAAGGACTGCCCTGTATGTGGCTGCTGTCTGAACCAAGGAGGAAAAGACCTGAGGGAAGTCTGTTAGAAATTCCTCTGCTAAAACATGATGTGGGACCAGAGACCTGAGGAAGTACAAGAGAGAGTATTCCAAAGAGTAAGAACAGCACAAAGTACCTGGGCACCCAGCTACACACAAAGCAAGGAAGGAGCACTATAATATCATATCAATATTAGTTTGCACCAAGTTGTAGAGGTGAGCATTTCTGAAGGAAAAAAAATCAGCTTTGGGGCACATTGATGCTGTTGGTTGTCAGTCCGTTCTGATTCCTGGCATGCCTGTATGTGCAAAATAGAGCTAAGGCTTCTAGAGTTTTCAAGGCTGCCATCTTTTGGAAGCAAGTAACTAGTCAGCCTTCAGAAGTGCCTCTGGATGGATATGAATAGCCAAGTTTTGAAGTAATAGTTCAGTGCTCAATATTTTGCAATAACCAGAAACTCCTATTTTGAAACTAGAGCTGATGCAATTTGCTAATAAATTGGATGAACATATGAGCAAAAGAGAGAAGAGAAGGTGGGGTTGCATATGCCATTTAAGAAGACTTTTGAGGGGAATTAAAAATATTGGACAATGACTAAGGGGATGCAGATGAAGGGAGGTGGCTTCCGAATGTGTCAGCATGCTTCTAACAATAAGAATGCACTAAGGATGACTAAACAAGAATGCAAGAACAAGAATGTATAGAGGTATAGGAAATTGAGAAAGCCTGGACACTTGTATATATGTCAAGGTTCATATTTTTTCCTCTAAAAAGAAGATGGAGGGCTGAGCCCAGGTGGCTTAGTGGTTATGCGTGGGACTGCGAACCACTGGGATAGAGGTCCAATTCCAGCTCCACGGAGCAAACGCTGGGTCTCCTACTCCCACCATCTGAGGGCAGTGATGCCCCCCTCCAAAAAAAAAGAAAAAAGAAAAAAAAAGAAAAAGAAGAGGGAAGGGGATGCAATTTTATCCAGTAAAGTTGATAGACTTGGTCTAAAAGGATATTTTATACCATTTTGTCATTTTAATGTTTTATCTCTATGGAATAAAGCAAGGTCTTTGAGGGTTAGTGAAATTAAATGGAATAGTCAAGTATATGAGGGGAATAGAGAATATATGAACCATCTTTTGAAGTCAATGAAAGAATTTTCTTATTACATAATCAAGTCATTTTAAAAGCTCAGTTGAAATTTTGGACTTTGGATTTATAATCATACTAATCAGTCTAGTTCTGCAATGTTTCTTTAACAATTATAAACTGCTTATATTCAGACATGGAAAAGAGAAGCATCACAGCTACCCAGGAATTGTGCTTTACCAGTCAAATTAAATACAAACATAGATGGCAGTAAGTTTTTGCAAGAGAGCTATTGACATAATGAGTCATGAACATAGACTGGGTGATAGAAATCTTGAAGATAGGGGAGGAGGCCTAATAGACTCAATGTGGATGTGACAAAGGATTGCTCTTATTGTAACATAAATGAAATGCTATGATCAACACCTGAGTAAATAAACAGAAAAGAAAGCAGAAAGCTATGGGACAAACAAAACAACATAAAATATATTAATGAACCAGTTGTAAAAGTGACTCTGGATTAGGTGACCGAGATGAAGTAGAAGCAAAGATCATTTGAAATGAGAATATTCCAGGAAACAAGAGATGAAAATCTGGAAGAGTCACGTCTTGGAATTGGGTCAATAATGAGATTCACATCAACTGGGAACATCACTGTGAGAGATGTAACTAATGCCACTGAAAGATCAATGTGAAAGTTGTCAAATGGGAGCCAAATTTGTGGTGTAACTTTTGCCAGAAGTTCAGTAAAATGTTAACTTTTTAAATGAAAGAACTTATAATCTACCTCCAAAATTTTAACTCATGGAAAACTTATGAAGCATAGGTATGGTCCTGACTCAGAGTTGATTCTGTTTGTCAATAGATAGTGTATATAGATGTGTTCAACCCTTAGAAGAAAGGAAAATCATTCTGCAGGATGGTGTAAATAAAGAGAATCCACTGTGGATGTGTTTGCCATATTGTTGTGTCTTTAAATAATTTTGGCTCCAAACTTACATGTACAGAAAAGAAAGCTTTAATATGAAAAAGAAAGGAAAATAGCCTTATAAGGTATTTATTTTTTAGAAACTTTTTTGCAAATTGAATGAAAACACACTATGCAAATGGAGTTTTCAATCTATAATCCAAATATATTTTGTTTGTGGTGTAAATTGCTACCCCCAAATCAAACATCACTCTTCCCATTTTCTTCTGTGCTTATCATTTCCATTTGTCCTTTCCTCTGCCTTCTTGTCTTTTGAGTTTTATCCTGGAGCAAATCTGCCATTTGATGGGTCATCCATAGTGATTTCTAGAACCCACGGTGATCCTGTACATAGCCGGAGAGCACACTGCTCAGTCCTGTGACATCTTCACAATTGTTCCTTTAGCTTGAGCCCATTGTTGCAGCCCTGGTGTCAATTCTTTTTTGCTGCCTGTCTATTTTAGCAAGCATGATAACCTTCTCCAGGGACTGGTTCCCATTGACAAGAGGTTTAGAGTATGTGAGATAAAGTCTTACCAATTTTGCTTCTAAAATTGGCCTTATTTCCAAGACAGATTGGTTTGTCCTCTTATCAGTCCATGTACTGTCAATATTATTTTCCAGCACCTCAGTTTAAATGAGTTGATTCTTCTTTGGTCTTCTTTATTCAAAGTTTTGACCTCTTGACTGCTTCCATGAGAATTAACTGTGGATCCAAATAAGACAAAATCCTTGACAATTTCATTCTTGACAATTTCAACCTTTTCTCCATTTATCATGAGGTTATCTAGAAAAGATTTGTTTTCTTCACTTTAAATTGTAATCCACTTTAAATTGCTGATCTTCCTCAGCAAGTGTTTCAAGTCCTTTTGGCAGTTACATAATCTCCTGTCAATTTGCAAAAGGGTGGAGTCTTGCCTATAAATCAAGTTGCAGCTTAATGACCTCATTTGGAAGTTTGATTGAGATAAACCACTCACTGGAGGTCAGATACATTCTCACTCCCTGTAAGATATTCCCATTGACAAGCCACATGGGGTCTGCTGGTAGAGCCAGAGCCACATGGATAGTCCCTCCAGTGCTGAGATACTTCCACCACCATTGGATCCACAAGACTTTCCACCCTCTGTTTTATAACCTTCCTGTATTCAGTGTTATTGCATGGTTGCATGAATCTAAAGAGGAATATATGGACTAATATCGATATACTGAGTAATATCAAACTTATAGACTTGATCTGGATTGAGTGGGATGTTTTCTTAATACAAAATTCTCTCTTATACAGATGAGTATCTCTGGATTTGTTTCTCTACCTGGACAAACAAAGTCCTTCTCATGTTGAACAAACATCTGCCATCTGCAGATCACAGCTTGTTAATAAACCTTCCTCCAAACCTGACATCACATTCTTTTTCATGTCTATTCATTTGTTGTACTGTGGTGGCTTGTGTGTTGCTGTGGTGCTGGAAGCTATGTCACTCACATTTCAAATGACAGCTGTCATCCAAAGTGAATAGGTTTCAGCAGAAACTAAAAACACAGACTAAAAACACAATGAAGAAGAAAATGGCTTCCCACTTCAGAGGAAGTAGCTGCTGAAACCCATAGCATTAGCTTCAGAAATATTTTCAGATACTGAAGACCTAACAAATGAAGGAGAACATTGCCAAAGACAGTGCTGCAAGATGGGCCCCATAGGTCAGAGGACACTAGCTGCTTTCTCAGATTAAGGGTACCACAGAACAGTGGCTATGTGTGTTTTCTTGACTACGTAGAGGCATGTGACTCCACAGTGTGGATCATAAAAACCTATTGATAGCATAATATTCTGAGGAATGGGAATTCTAACTTAATTGTGCTCATATGGAACTTTATGTACAAACCAAGAGGCCTTTATTCAAACAGAACAAAGGAAACTACACAGAGTAAAATCAAGAAATGCGTGTGTCAGTGTTACATGCTTTTGCTACACTTACCTAATCTGTATGCTAAGCACCTAGTCCATAGAAGCTGTAGTATATGAAGCAGGATTTCTGTGGCTGTAAATCTTCTAGGAAGCAGAAAGACTCATCGTTCTCCCCCTGAGTTGCTGACAGGTTTTAATTGCTGAGCTTGAGGATAGGAGCCCAACATGGAACTCCCAGGAGTAGAGAACCTTTTTTTCTTCCAGGACCATTAGGATATTTAAGACATCATTTGTGGGCCATACTCAACAAACATTTAATTACCTCACCCCCGGTGTAGGGATTATGAGTTGGCCTGCAATATGAGAGGCCGGCAGTGTAAAACCACTCATTGGGACAATGCTAGGACTTTCTACTCTCATAGAAAGTTACAGTCTCCAAAACCCAGGGAGGAAATCCTACTCTATTCTTTAGATCTGCTCACACTTGTCATCCACGTGATGGCATTGCATTCCAGATTGATTTTGTAATGGCTATGTATTGGGCTGTGGTTAAAATCACCAAAAACTCTGTGGGAGAAAGACTAGACTTTCTACTCCATTGAACAGTTGCAGTCTCAGAAATCCTCAGTGCTTTCTGTGAGTCAGCATGAACTGGACGGCAGTGAGTTTGCTTTTCAGTTTTGAATGTGATTGCCTAAGTGGCTAACTCCTCAGAGGGCTTGTTTCATTGCCACAAATGTGGGTATGTGTGTGAACCTTTCCGCATCCCATAGGTGTGCGTTTACCTATATGTGCCATGCTTCTCAGCTAGGAGTTGGATTCTTGGATCATTTTCTACTGCCAACATTTTAAGGAAATATCATGCCTCCACAATGGCTATACCATTTTACATGTACATGGAAACTAGTCAAGAGGTCTAATTATGCATTGGGTAAATCTGCTGCACAAGATTTCTTTAACATACTGAAAAGTGAGGATATTGCTTTCAGGATGCTATTTTCCTCCTGAATCAAGTCATTGTGTTTTCAATTGCCTCTTATGTATATGAAAATTGGACATTGACTAAGAAAAAGAGAAGGAAAAAATGATGCATCCGAATTGCAGTGCTGGTAATGAATATTGAAAGTGCCATGAACTGCCAAAAGAACAAACAGATCTGTCTAGGAAGAAGTATATTCAAAATGCTCCTCACAGGCAAGGTTGACAGCATGTACTTGGGAGACGCTGTCAAGAGAAAACAGTCCCTGGAGAAGAGTACCATGCTTGATAGGCATTGAAAAAGTGGAAAATTTTGAACATAATCGACTGACACTTGGGATGCAAAAAAATGCACTCAAATATAATAGCAAATGTCAGCATGATCCAGGACCTGGCAGTGCCCAGCTCTGTTGTACATAGACTTGCTGTGAGTAAGAACCAACCAGGTGGCAGCTAATAGCACAGTGTTGTGGATAGAACCACTTCCTTTGATGAGATGTGTGCTCTTAGCTGGTATTGATGATTTTTTAGGCCTTATGTGGCCTATGGACCAGATATTTCTCACCCCTGCACTATGACAATGGGGTGGAGGTGGGGCTATATTAAGCTCTTGACTGAGTCAAAAGGTAAGTAGATCAGGTTTAGAGAACAGAGATTGAAGTCATCAAGGACTCCATTTTACTTGGATCCACGACCAATGTCCATGAAAACAGGCCTAAGAAAAATCAAACCATGCATTACATTGGACAAATCTGTTGCCAACAAACCCTTAAAGGGCATATAACAAGCCATGGCATTTTCAATTGTCACATAAGAAATGTAGAAGCTAAAAAATTGGCAATAAATAAGGAAGATAGGATAAGAATTAATGCCTTTGGATCATGATACTAGTAAAGAATGCTAAACATACCATGGACTACCAGAAGAGTAAATAAATCTGTCTTTGAGGAAGCACAGTCGAAACACTGAAAGAAAGAAAGAAAGAAAGAAAGAAAGAAAGAAAGAAAGAAAGAAAGAAAGAAAGAAAGAAAGAAAAGATAGCAAGATGATCTCACACATCTTGGGCATATTATCAGGAGAGAACAGTCCCTAGATAGGCATCTCACACTTGGCAAAGTAGAGTGTCAGTGAAAAAAGGATACTCCTCACTGTTTGATACAGTGACTGCAAACATAGGCTGAAAAACCAGAAAGTTGGTGAAAATAAATGTGGTGGTCATGTACTTGATGTCAATTTCATGATTGGGAGTGGAGGGGTGGAGTCTGGCCTGTCAATCTGGAGATAGTCAATGAGGTCTCTGTGTGGGGTATGGCTTACTCCTGAGAATTCTGGGAAGTCTTGCGGTCTTTCCCAATTGGAGAAAAGAGACTTGACTCAGTTTCTTGGAGAAGAATTACTGACAAGATGAAATGACACCATGCTAATAGATACTGATTCCTGGAAACTGGAGGAGCCAGAGGAGAAACCACATGGGCTTACCCTGATGGAACCAAACTTCTGGGGCCAGAGAAGCCACGTGGAGACTTCTGCAGTGCTGAGATGCTTGGGAGGCCACAGGAAGACCCCTACCAGCGCTGAGATGTTTCTCCCGCCAATAGATACTGCTGATGAGCCCTGGAAATGAGGAGCCATGGGGAGAACCCTGTCAGCCTTGGGATGCTTCTACTGCTGCTGGACACACAAGACTCTCCACCCACTGGCCTGTGATTGTCCTGGTGTCATTACACATGCTTCGTGGCTTAGAAGGAGCCTTTATAAACTGGTATTGGAAATATGGGCTAATATCACACTTATGACTTAGACTGGACTTGGTTGGGATGCTTTCTCAATGTTCCATTCCTCTTGTATATAAACATTTCCCTTATATCCTTGTGCGTGTTTATGAATTCGTTTCTCTAGTCTACCCAGACTAACCCAATAAAGCAGGAACAAAGAAGTGTTTTGGGCTGAGCCCCGGTGGCGTAGTGGTTGTGCGCGGGACTGCGGCCCACTGGGACGGAGGTTCAATTCCGGCTCCACAGAGGCAAAGGATGGGCCTCCTACTCCCACCACCAGGGCAGTGATGCCCTAAAAAAAAAAAAAAAAAAAAAAAAAGTGTTTTGTTCTGTTCTATGGGTTACTATGAATCATGGCCAACTTGAGGGCACTTAACAACAAAATAAATCTAATGAATCATCTGCACTTTGTGTATTTTGGGCTATGTATAATAGAGTTTGTGATAAATTAGGCTTCCTAAGTTTTGCCTCTATTTTTTCACTGATATCTTTATAGGTTTAGTTTTATGATTAGGTCTTTGATTCGTATTCAGTTAGTTTTGTGTATGATGTGAGGAATATATCTTGTTTCATTTATCTACAACTAGATAGCTAGTTTTGCTAGCACAATTTGTTAAGGAGACCATTTTTTTACTCCATCTGATGCTTTGGCCATTTTTCAAAGATCAGCTTTCCATAAAGGGATGGATTTTCTTCTGAGTTCTCAGTTCTGCTTCATGGGTTTAGGTCTGTTTTGCATCAGGCCTCGCTGTTTTCACTACTGTTGCTGGGAAGTACATTTCAAAATAGAAAGATATGAGACCTCCTATTTTTTCTTCTTCACCAGTACTTTCCTTAACTGGCATTGCTTTCGTTTTTATACAGTGATTGTTTTTTCCATTGCCTTAAATAATTTTTATATATGTAGATTTATTGATCTCTCTGGTTATGAATAACATGGGCTGCTAATTTTGAATATATTCCCTTAATTATGTTGATGGATTTCCTTTTTATTCTTATTTTTCTAAGAGATTTTGTTTTGAACAGATATTGGATTTCAGGTTGTCTTAAAATATATATTAGGTGAAATTTTCCAGCAAAGCTGCCTTGGTCAGAACTTTTGTTGTTATTGGGAAATTTTTTATTTTTGTTTTTGTTGGGTTTTTTGAACACTTTTATTAGTGGCTCTTACATCTCTTATCACAATCCATACATCCATGAAGTGTGTCAAGCACATTTGCACATATGCAGCCATCATCATTTTGAAAACATTTTATTCCCATTTGATCCTCTGATATCATCTCCTCCTTTCTTTTCCTTCCCTTCCCTATATGCCCTCCTTCACAAAACTTG
Organism: Nesogale talazaci; assembly: GCA_004026705.1. Lineage (NCBI taxonomy): Eukaryota > Metazoa > Chordata > Mammalia > Afrosoricida > Tenrecidae > Nesogale > Nesogale talazaci. Next base: position 11,463 of record PVJH01020195.1, on the reverse strand, counting down.
GATAAGTTATGGATTATTTTTTCGATATCTTACATCATCCTCCATCATCCCACACCTACTTTTCCATTATTTCCCATCACCCCCCACATTCACCTTGGATATGGTTTTATTCTGAGTCTTGGACGCCTGATCCCTGATCCCATCAACACCTCATAGTCACAGAGGCTGGTGTGCTTCTTCCATGTGGGCTTTGTTGACTCTCAGCTAGATGACTGCTTGTTTCTCTTCAAGCCTTGAAGACCCCAGATACTGTATTTTTTGAAAGCTGAGCACTATCTGTTTTTCACCACATTTGCTTGCACACTCATTTTGTCATCAGCAGTCATGTTGAGAAGATGAGCATCATAGAATGCTGGATTGTTAGAACAAAGTGTTCTTGTGTTGAGGGAGCACTTGGGTCAAGTCCAAATGTCCATAAGCAACCCTAATTCTTAACATATAGATATGAGTACATAGTGCTATTTCCCTCTCGTTATGTATTATATATATATATATATATATATATATATATATATATACTTACATATGTATGTGCCCGGATTTAGGCCTCCTTTGACTCCTGGTCCTTTCTTCTATTTCCTTTTACTTTCCTCTTGTCCCACCATCACGTTCGACCTTCATTCAGGTTTAGTAATTCCTCTCTGCTATAATGCCCTTGATTGAGCCCCAGTAGGCGTCCTGCAAACTTCCTTCCATTGTCTTTAGTTCACATATTTTCCGTTGTCCCTGAGTTGGACACACACACCCCTTCCTTTCTCCCACCTCCTTTCTCCCATATTTCCCCTAACATCCCCCCCCCCCAACCATTGGTCCCATTCTTTTAATCCCCAAATTATTTATCCCACCTATCATATCTAAATAGACATACAGATACATTAATAATTGAAAAACCAGGCAAAGCCAAATAAAACAACAAAGGAAGTCAAAACCAACAAAACAATAACAACAAAAACCAGAAACAAAAATGAAACAGCAATAACAAAAAGAAAGCCACTGACAAAAATGGAATAGTTCAAGGTCTGTTTGTTGGCCTTTACAAGTGTTTTCCAGTGGAGTCGAATGCCACACTCTGTCTCCAAAGACTATTTTTCGTATTTTTCCGAGCATTTCATCAGTCTGCTCTCCTGCTGCTCTGTTGCAGGCCCTCAATGCCTTGCCCCAACGTGGTGGGGCCAGACAATGCATTATTCCCACACTGTTTCTCCAGTGCTGTCCCCTGCAGTGCCATGGGTCAGTGAGGAATCCCATAGTGGGGCCAACCCTATGGTCTTCCCCATGTATTGTCTGCTCTGAGCAGGAACACCATCTTCGGGGCTTGGTGGGCCAGGATGCCTCGCCATCCTCTCCATCCCTTAGCATTTCTCCTATGTGCTCTAATTTTATGCTCCTCTCTCCCCAAGCTGTAGCCCCAATGTTGTCCTTTGAAATGCATTCTTCTGTCCACATAGATGGGATTGGGGCCGGCCCTGCAAACCTCCCTATTGATTCTGTGGTATGTGCCCGTGTGCTGTATTCATGTCTTGGTGTAACAGGTTGAAGCCTGGTCACTCCTCCTGTGGTGATATAAGCAACACCCTCCCCTGGGATGGGTTAGTGCCCTGCTCCCATCCATCCAGCCATGCATTTTCCCGCTTTTGTCCCATTTCTCCCCCCTCTAATTTAGTTGGCTGTTGTATTTATCCCTGGGATGGGTTTGGCCCTGCCCAAGGATGTATGTATATAGTAGTTTTTCCCTTATGCCCAGTTTTTTTGTTTTATTTTGTTTTGTTTTTTAAGCTTACCTCAGTGAACTCATGTTATACTTGACATTTTGTGCTTGACTTACTTCACTTGGCATTATTTCCTCTAGTTTTTCCCATGTGTCGATGTGCTTCATGCATTTATCACTGCTTTTTAGGATTACATAGTATTCCATTGGGCTGAGCCCCGGTGGCCTAAGTGGTTGAGTGCAGGACCACAGCTTGTGCAGGCTTCCAAAAAACAAACAAAAAAAAACATAGTACTCCATTGTATGCATATTTTTTGATCCATTCATCTGTTGATGGAAATTTGAGTTGTTTCCAACTCCTTGCAATTGTGAACTATGCCGCAATGAACATTAGAGCACGGATATCTGGCTTTGATTTTTTTTCTTGTCTCTTCTGGGTATATATGCCCACTAGGGGGATTACTGGGTCATATGGTAGTTCAATCTCCATCTGTATAGAAATCACCAAATCGGTTTCCATAGTGGTTGTACATACGTATAGGTCCACCAGCAGTGGATGAGCATTCCAATTTCCCCATAGCACCTCCAACACTTGTTGTTTCTGAGTTTTTAAATTGGGTCATCTTTGAGGTAGTAGGTAGTATCTCATAGTTGTTTTATTTATTTCTTTTAAATAATTTTATTGGAGGTTCATACAACTCTTATCACAATCCAAATATACATTGTATGCAAAGCACATTTGTACATTTGTTGCTACCAGCATTCTCAAACATTTTCTTGTTGCTTTAATTTGCATTTCTCTTATGGCTAATGATCAGGAATTATTTTCTCATATTTTTTTGGCCATTCAGATTTCTTCCCTGGTGAAACTTCTGTTCAGATCCTTGGCTCACCTCCTTAATCAGCAGTTTGTTTTTTTTCTCTGTGTAAACTTGCAAAGTATTGTAGATTTTAGTAATAAGGTCTTTGTCTGATATGTCATTGCCAAAGATGTTTTCCCAGTCCATGGGTTTTCTTATTATTCTCTTGGTGAATTCTTTTTATGTACACAGGTAATTTGTCTTCAATATATCCCACTTGTTGATTTTTGACTTATCTATATTTTTATCCTTCTCTAGTACTGAGAGTCTTTGTATTTCCTGTGTGGAGGTTCTAAGATTTGTCCCAATTCCCTCATTAATGGCCCTAATAGTTTGGAGTTTTACCTCAAGTTCTATGATCCTCCTTGAGTTTATTCAGGTGCACAGAGTGATGTCTTGCTTAATTTCTGCAGGTAGATATCCATTTTTTTCCAGCACGGCTTATTGAAGAAGGCATATACTACCCATTTGATATTTGCGGGGCTTTTATCAAAAATGAGTTGCATGGGCTGAGCCCTGGTGGCGTAGTGGTTGTGCGCAGGACTGCGGCCCACTGGGATGGAGGTTCGATTCCAGCTCCCAGGAGCAAAGGCTGGGCCTCCTACCCACCACCAGGGCAGTGATGCCTTAATAAAAAAAAAAAAATGAGTTGCATGTATGTTGATGTTTTTATTTCTGGGTATTCAGCTTTTTTCCATTGGTATGAATATCTGTCATTATATGTATGCTTGCTTGTTCATTTGTTTTAGGAGTGGATCTTTTTCTTCTATTATTTTGAGTCTCTTCAAATTTTCTGCAGTCTGTATTAATTTAGTTTGTTTGTGTACTTCTAATACACATCTACACATATGTGTGCATAAACATATATGATTTTCAAATACGTTGGAGTGTAATTCCTCAGAGTACTCTCTTTTTCATTTCATTTGGTTGTGTTCTGGTGTTGCGGATTTCATTTCTTTTGATATGTGCATCTTCCTTTTTTTTCCTTTGTTAAATTTGTCAGTGGTGTGTCAATTTTGGTAATCTATTCATAGCAACAATTGCTAATCTTGTTTATTCTTCTTATTGTTTTATCATTTTCCATCTCATTCATTTCTTGCCAAATCTTTAATATTTTGGGAGACTGTTGTCTCATACTTGTTTTTTCTAATTATTGGGTTAAGGTGCTGACATTTTTCATTCTCTTTTGATGTGCTTATTACTATATATTGCCTTTTAGGCTCTGATTTTTCTGTGTTCCAAAGGATTTGGTGTTATATTTTCATTTTTTTTGCTCCCTGAAAAAAATTTCCCCCTACTTTATTTTTTTCTTATCTTCAACAGTTTTTAAGCACACTGTTGCTTAGTTTTCATATGTCTTATTTTCATTTACTTTAAAAATAATTTATTGGGGATTCTCACAGCTCTTATGACACTCTATATACCAATTATTTCAAGGATAGCTGTACAAATGTTGTCATTTTCACTTTTTAAACATTTTCTTTTTACTTAGGTCCTTGGTATCAACTCCTCTTTTTTCCCTACTTCCTCACCTCCCACCCTTGGGATCCTCTGATAACATAAATTACTATTGTTTTCATGTCTTACACAGACCAATATCTCCCTTCCCCCCTGTTTCTGCTGTTCATCCCCCTGGGGGTGAATTATGTGCTGATCATTGCGATTGGTTTCCCCTTCCTACCTTCTTCCCCCCACCCTATCTCTCCCCTCCTACATCATTACTCCCAAGCCTGTTCCTTGGGGTTTTATCTAACCTGGATTCTGTGTGTCATGAGCTCTTATCTCTGTACATGCTCCAGAACTGAAAGGCAGAACTGGGGTCATGATGGTGGTGGTGAGGAAGCCTCAAGGAACCAGAGGAATATTGTTTCATTGGTGCTATACTGTGCCCGTGTGTCTTATGGTCAGGTGCATCTTATCATCTGAAAAATATGATGTATAGCAGTGTGGTCCAGGAATATGAATTGTATCATTTTGAAGTTTTAAAATTTACTGATGCTTGCTTTGTGGTCTAACAAATGAGCTATACTTCATAATGATCCATGGGCCCTGGAAAAGAATTGCTTTTGTAATTTTGTTGTCTGAAATTTTCTGAATAAGTCTATGAGGTCAAGTTAATTGTGTGTTGGGATCTTTTGCCTTTGTTGAGAGTTGTTCCAGCTGTTTTTGCTGATGTTGAAAATATAGTGTGTTAAAGTCTTCTATCATTATTATGCAGTTATCTATTTCAATTTTCAATTATGTTAATATTTTCTTTATGTGTTCAAGAGTGAATATATAATTATTATAATCATGTTATTTTCTTGGATTGACCTTCGTTGAATGATGCCCTTTTTGTCCTTTGTGCTTTTTGTTTCTTAGAACCTATTTTATAAGAAATAATATTTTCCATCCTGTCTTGATTTTTAATTTACTAATTTTCTACTTGTCAAATGTGAATCTCTTTAAAGCAACATATTGATTGATCCTGCTTTCTTATCATTATCCATTCTGTCACTATCTTTCTCTTGTAATGTCTCTACATTAAGTTTAATTAATTGTTAGGTACTGATTTACTGTCATCATTCTCTTGTGTGTGTTTGTACTCTTGTGATGCTTATGGCTTCTTTGTATATGTTTCTGTGTTGGGTTCATTTTGTTACTCTATTGTCTTTTAACCTTTTTGTAATTGCTGGTTTTGAATTGTCTAAGTTCTTATGACTTTCTTCTTCTTATGTTGGTTAGCAGTTATTGTTTGCTGCCATTAAATTGGTTCTGAACGAAATGTTGCCTAGTTTATACCATTTTCACATTTTTGCTTTGTCTCATTTTATTATTTCAGTCACTGTCATTCTATCGTTTGAATGTTTTGTCTTTTTCCTTCATTTGAAGCTCATTGTTTCTAGATTATTATCTCTCTGTTTCAGTTGTTCATGTGTTTTTCTTGGTCTTTTTGTAGAGGAATTGAGTAGAATGTGTAATTAGTCTCTGTCTTGTGGCCTTCTTCTGCAGGGATCCTCAAACTTTTTAAACAGGGGTCCAGTTCACTGTCCCTCAAACCTTTGGAAGGTTTTTTTTAAAAAAAAAACTATGAACAAATTCACTATGGGCCCGGGCTGAGTGGCTGCTAAGCAGGAAGGGAGCAGTGGCAAAAACACCCAGTGGGCCGGATAAATGTGGCCCACGCACCATAGTTTAAGGACCCTTGTATAAGGCATCTCATCCAAAACTTTTTCCTAAAGTAGCAGACATTTGTCACATTTCTTATCTGTATGAAAGCTTTCCCACATAATCTAAAGGAAGGTGCAAACTTCTATTTTTGAGTGTATGGCCACCTTCCTTGTATCTGGAACTAAGCATATGATCTAAAGTCTACCAATTGTAGGATGCTTTGCAAGATGATGAGTGTGCAGTGAGCAGTGTGATAATTCAAATGCTTCAGAGAAAACATTCTTTTTCTCTTTTTGGGGAGTTATACCTCAATTCCTAACCTTTAGAGCTTTGAGAGCAGTGGAAATGCCACACTTGTTTTTCTGAAGGGCCAAGTACAGACAATAGTAGTGCCTGCAGATCTGAATTCTGCAGCACAAGCAAAAAGAAGAAGAAGAAGAACCAAACTTGCCGCCAACTGGTCAACGGTGACTACGTTGTCTCCTAGTGACACTGTGTGGGTTTCAGGGGCTGTCATGTCGACAGGAATAGACAATTCAGTCTTTCTCCTACGGAGCTGCTGGTGACTGATCTGTTGTCCATGCAAATAGCACACAACCAATGAGAAACCATTGCGCCACCAGTAGAGTTGTGCAAATGTGTAACCCAGTGTTCAGTGACAACAGCTATAATTTTCTCAGCAGGCCAGTTTTACAGCACAGCTTTGGAGTCTTGCCCCTGAATATTTAGCCTCCAGCCTACTCTCAGTGATTCTGTGATCTGCTAAATGTCTTTTTAATAAACTCTTTTCTGCTTAATCATCCTGAGCCTGCTTCTATTGCTTGAAACCACACACCTCATCTGGCATACAATGCCCTTTCCTTTCGGATAGGCACAATTTTCTTCATCTTATTACTTACCCAGTGATGTTTTTAATCCTCAGTTGATGGCTTGGCAACTCACATAGATGGGTGCTTCAAGCACATGTAACAACTGCCATAGGATCTGAATTGATGAGGGTGGAACACAGCTAGAAGGGAAGGCAGGAGTGATGAGAGTCTGTGCACTCCTGTGTGCCACAAAGCTGGGGGAAGGAGACGCCCCCCCCCCCAAATAAGGATGTAGCCTTGGAGGTGAAAACATCAGAGGCTGACCCATTGTTTGCCAAGTGCTAGTGCTGAGTGTCACCACAGTAACCTTAGCACACCTCACACACTGGACTACAATGATCAATTCACCTGTCTGTTTCCAACTCCAGACTGAAACCAAGACTATGACTGGTGTGTACGAATCTCTAATACCAATGGTTGGACTTTATGTAGGACCCAATAAAGAATATCTCTCTGGCCCATTTACCCAATTCTGTGCTGATAGATTGATAAAATAAAGAAGTTATAAATATTGATAAGTAATCTTCCAAATACTTTCCATGAAACTCCTTTTACCTTTATAAAAACCTTTAAGACCCGCTTCCACTGAATTGATTCCAAGCCATCACCACCCTGTAGAACAGAGGAGAACTTCTTGCTAGGGCTTCTGAGATTACACATTTTTATGGAAGCACACAGCTTCCTCTTTCCCCTGCAGAGTGGCTGCTGGGTAGGTCCTGCTGACCTTGAAGTTTACAGCCCAGCATCTCACCCGCCATTGCACCAGGACTCCTTACCCTTGTGCATTGCTGCTGTGGTTGTCAGGTGCCATGGCATTGCTTCTCACTCAGGAAACCTGTGTGTAGCAGAAGGAGACACCAACTGCTCCTGCAATAGTCTCACGATTGTTCCTATGTTTAAACTCATTGTCACAGCCATGGTGCTAATCCAACTTGTCTAGATCTTCTTCAACATTCTCGCTCTTTATAATTAAGGAAACTAATAAAGCAGGTCAAACTAATACATGGGTTAAGTAATTTTCCATAGTTTCAGGACCAGCTATTATATATTTGTATTTTTTCTTTCTTTTTTTTTAATCTTTAATACATAGCCTTGTGGTTTCTTTTGGCCCACTTGTACATATTCCTCAAATTACTGTTCAAGAAGTTTTTTTTCTTCAGGAAGTGATTCTGTGTTGCCCTAAACAGAAAAAGACTCCCCCCAAGTCCTTGGGAACACACCCATAACTTCACAATGCACCCAGCACATTAATTGTCTCTTTCTGCTTCTTTGGGAGTTGCTTTATGTGACCGAAAACTCCTTGAAGGACTCTACATTGTCCTGGATTTCTTTCTAACACCTAGCACAGGGTCTGGTCCACAATAGGCACTTTAGTATGTGTTTGAAGAATGGTTTAGTGAATGAATGCATCTATTATATTCTTTCCAAATTAATTTCTAGGCTAAAGAATTTAGTTTCTGTTACTACAGTTAGAATAATTATACTCATTTCTAAATATGTATATCTGGTTTTCTGCCAAAATTTTACCCCTTTGGGAAATTTACTTCATGATGTTTCTGGCATCAACCTTATTCAATTCGCTAAAAACAGAATTACAAACCTGCTTATTGCATTTTTCTCCTGCCCCCTCCTTCATCATGTGCCTTGCCCCCTGTACTTGGGATTCAATTTGTTAGTGTATTTTCAGGAGCAGAGAATAATAAACAGCTCTTCTGCTGAGATGCTGGATGACTCCTACCTTGATTCTGGCAAATGTCTTCACTTAATCCTTGATGATACAGTTTCCTAAAGTGTATGCTTTATTGTATAAATTCAAAGAGGTCTTATAAAGCCATCTTTAATTATCTGAAGAACCAAAACAAACAGCAGACATTGACTCAGGCTAACAGTTATCATTATAATATCGGTGGTTGAATTCAGAAACTCAGGCAAAACCATGGAAGAAAAACCTGCCTAGCCCTACACCCATTCATACATCAGAAGAAGAAGGGCTAATGAAGGAGCCTGTTTGTAGGCTGCAAATAATATAAAATGAATACTAACAGAATGCCCTCCATTGCTATAATCACACTCACTACTGAAACCTTTACCACCTTGTGTTATAAATCCACACTGAGCTCACTGCTATCCAGTCAGTGCTGACCTATGGTACACACGAGGAAAGGGCAGAACTGTCTCTGTATTTCTAAGACAGTCACTCTTTGTGGCAACAGAAAGCCCCATCTCTCTCCTGTGGAGGGGTGAGCGAGTTCAAACTGCTGACCTGATCCTTAGCAGCCCAACTCATAATGATTATGCCACCGGGGCGCACGTCATATTTAATCCCTTATATCATTAATTTGAACTTTCTTAGCCCTGTGATGTCAGTATTGTTAACTCCTCCTCCACTTATTTTCTCCCTGCTCTTACTAGACCAACAATTTTTAAAGGCTGTTTTGTATTTCTCCTTATCATTAGTGAATATTGCCATGCCTAAAGCATAATCACTTCAGTTGCCAGTCTTCCATCTAAGATGTAAAACCCAGTGAATTCCTGAGTAAAAGGATATGTGAGGAATTAATAATCACAGAATTATAATTTCATGTTTTCATTGACAGGATGCTATTGATGTTAAAAAAGTATGAGGTTTCTGGAAGTTCTGGGAAGTAGAGAAAGAATAATTGACACATAAAAAGAAATGTGGACTATAAATGGACCATGAAATATTAAGCATTCACTTGAAATGAATTTATGTATCACTTATTAATATATGGGATAATACCCAATGGAAGAATAGTCTAAATGTCTCTCTTTTTGCCTCCATAACAGGACCGCCTTCAAACAAAAGTTACTTTATTCCCAGTGATAATATCTGTGATGGGTAGGTTTGTTATGCCAACACGGTCACAGAAGATTGGTGGGTCTGTTGTGACGGCATGGGCAATGAACACGCGGGATGAATTGAAGGGCAGAGATAGGAAGTCCCACCCTCTTTCTTGCTTCCGGATCTTTGGACCAGAGAGCTGCCTTATTCATCCTGTGCCTCGACCTCCAAGCAACACTACCCGTGGGACACCTACTCGTGGACTGTGTTGCTGTGAGTTGAGGATCCTTCAAGCCCTACTTCGCCTCGGTCTTGGGATATATATCTCTTGAGCTGGGGACTGTTGGACTTTGTCATCTGGCTGACTGTTGGCGACCTGGTCTGCTGTTTGCTGCCTATAACCAGATAGCCTGGATTACTCTACAGAGGACTACTCAGCGGCCCTCAAGATTTGAAGGATTGCCAGTCTTCTACTTGCCTCACGCAAGTGAGTTGCACCAAGCAATCTGTATTGCTTTATAATTAACTTTGTCTTTCTTATCTTACATACTTTTCTCAATATATAAATATATAAAACAATTACTTGTGTCCTGAATTTTATTTCTCTAAGAGAACCCTGCCTGACACAAGTGGTACCAGGAGTGCTTCTAGAGAAATAAATTCATAAACATGGGTCTCCTTGATTGGTTCTCTAATCTGATTAGTCTTAAGAGCACTGGTGATGCTAATTCTATAACTAAAGACATGGATAATTTTGCCAATCCTATTAGTCCATGGTGTGAAATAGCAAAGCTAATAACTTAAGTAGGAGCACCGATGGATGGGGTGCTGGTTACAGGAGAGGCTCTGGGAGAACATATGTCTGATATAGTCCAGCAGTTTTGTCAAGATGCCAAGTATAAGGAAGCTGGTTGGCTGGTCCTTCTTACAATGGACTATGTGATTAAGGAGAGGGATTGCCTCAGAGCCTCACAAGCATGCCTTAAGTGCCGACTCACGGACTTAAAGGCATCAGCCTGTGCTACAAAGGAAAGCCTTCTTGCCTGTAGTAAAAGAACTGACATTGCTGAGAACCAGGTCCAAAGCCTCATTATGCGAGTAGCTGAATTACAACGTCAGCTGAATGGGACATCTACAGCAGTGTCGGAAGCTAAAGTGAGGGCTTTGATAGGAAAAAATGGGACCCTGAAACATGGGGTGGGAATATATGGGCTGATGATCCAGAAGAGGAGGATATTATGCCACCACTAGAAACAAGTGAACCAGCCCAGTCAATAGATCTGCCCCTCCCAGGTGAAGATAGTAGTCTGTTATCAACAAAGCAACCTACACCTGAGCAGATCAACCAATCTACTCAAAGTGAAACGCCAGGTGGGGTTGCATCTCTACCATTGCCCGAGGGAAATGACTTACAAGATAGTGTAAACTATCCTGAGAACACCCAGGAAACACCATTGCCATTGATACTTTCTGCTAGACCTATAACTAAAATTAAGGCAAGGAAAGCTCCTAAGGGTGAGGCCGACGTGATTACTCAAGAAGTACGTTATACTCACAAAGAACTACTCCAGCTTTCAAATACGTACAAGCAAAAGCCTGGGGAGTATCCCTGGGAATAGTTAATAAGGGTGTGGGACACTGGTGCAAGAAATGTAATATTAGATCAGTCTGAGTTTCTGGATATGGGACTCCTAAGCACAGACTCTTCTTTCAATGACTCAGCAAGAGAGGCTAAGAGAGGAACCAGCTCCTTATTTGGCTGGTTCACTGAGGCATGGGCTGCCAGATGGCCTAGATTAGACCAACTTGAGGTACCTGACCTACCTTGGCACACTGTAGAAGAAGGCATCCAAAAGCTGAGGGAAATTGGTATGGTGGAATGGATCTATCAGGATATTCCCATAGACCCCAAAAGTGGGTGCCCTGAGGACATATTGTTCACTACAACCATAAGGAATAAGTTTGTGAGGTGGGCCCCAGCATCTTTGAAGACTCCTATAATTGCTTTGTTGTGTGCACCAGGATTAACTGTGGGAACTGCCTTAAGTGAACTCTGACATTTGCCCACAATGG
>PVJH01020194.1:0-41083 GCA_004026705.1 Nesogale talazaci | reverse complement strand
ACACACACACACACATACACACCACCATACTAGCAGGCAAGTGTAGTATGAATGCCAGAAATTACAGGAGAGACACTGTTGAAGAATCAGCACATGAAATTTTAGTTGAGGTGAATTGAACAAAGAATGACCAAAACTGAAGTCATAATTAACTTAAGAGTAATTAAAATAGCTAATATGGTAGAGAAAGCATATAAAATATAGTTCAATACTTCAACTTCTAATGACCTTTCTTCAGTTGTCAATCCATCTCATCCTTGATTGATTTTTCCTTATCCAATCTTCCTTATCCCATATTCCCTCAAACTTGTCAAAGTTAAGTGGCTTACACTTTAATATCTCCAACTAATAACCTTTCTAAGCCACTCCTTAAGCAATGTTTCCACTCTTCTAAAACTGTAAGATCACCAAATAGCTAAAAGCAAATGTGGCATGTTAACCTGCTTATTTTGCATGTATATATGCTTGATAGCAGCTTCTTTCTACCTTAACATTGCACTTACAATAAATTTATGTTAAAAGAGAAAAACCTTTTAAATGTTAAAAAGTTATAAAAATACTACTGTGAAGAACCTTGAAAGAGTGAACTAACTCTATGGTTTCTGAATTAGAGCTCAATAAAGTTGTTACTTAGAACAACCCCACGCCCATCCCCACCACTGCCAGCCAAAAACAATCAAGCCAACCTGAACTCACTGCGCCTAGGAGTCAATGCTGAATGACAGCAATGGTGTGAGACAGGAGAGGACCGCTCCTGGGAGTTTCCAAGATTGTAAACTGTTTGCTAGAGTAGAAAGCTAGCTCCTCTTTCTCCCTTGGAGCAGATGGTGGTTTTGAACTGCCAATCTTTTTTTTTTTTTTTTTCCATTTTATAATACTCTTTATGAACTGCCAAGCTTGTGGTCAACTCATAACCACTAGGCTACCAGAGCTCCTTACACACAGACACACCAAAATATTCAAGAAATTCTAAAAGAATTTTCTGCAGCGATGGAAATCTGAACACCCAAGGTTAGTCACACATGGCTATTGCAACTGAGAAACTGACATTTAAAGTTCTTATTTAATTAATTAAATTTAAATAGCCACATCGATAATGAATAATCAACCCTCCCCATTCCACTTACATAATCCTAAATTTTAATGGCTGAATAGCCAAACACAGTTTCAGTGGCCATAATACTACTCTTTTCTCCACTTCTCTTCTACTTAAATCCATGCTCCACAATTACTACTGGGTAAATTATACTTAGCTGCTATCTTCTTTTCATGCTAAATTGTATTCTCTTGGTAAGCAACACCACCACTTCTCAAGTTTTCTGTTTAGTTTAATTGCTAGGCTCTTTTCTTTTTACTTGACGAACCACTATTTCTGTTTTGCCCTGGGACAATTACATTCTCTCTCCCTGTATGATCTCATCCACTTCCATATATTTCAACTATAACTATTACAGATATTTGGGAATAATCCATTTTTATATATACCTATTCAGATCTAATCTTTGAGTTCCAGTAATATATCCAGTATTATTCAAATTCTTCCCATATTTCACAATTACAATAGCTTAAATGACAGAGCCCTGGTGGCGCTATTTGCTAAGTGTTGGACTATTAACACAAGGTTGGTGATTGGAACCCATGAGCTTCTCTGTTGGAGAAAGATTAAGCTGTCTGCTCTCATAAAGATGTCGTCTCAGAAATACTAAAGATTAGTTCTACTTTGTCCTATAGGATTCACTATAGGTTGAATTTGATTTAGTTGGATGGTACTTCAAATGCAACATGTTAAACCTCATGCATCTCTACATTGCCCTCCTTCAAAAATTCTCTTAAGTAGCTAATATCACCATCTATCACCACATTCTAATTCATGTTTCATTTTTCTTATAAACACTAATTAATCACTAAATCCTGCATTTTTTACCTTCTAATTATATTAAGATTCCATCCTAAAATTATGATTATCACTCTAAAATAATCTCTTACACAATTTCAGCCTAACTAATCCCTATAGCTGTCAGTGCACTCTATAGACCTCAAGACCTTACATAAAAAAAGAAAAAAATGGGGGCTGAGCCCTGGTGGCGTAGTGGTTGTGCGCAGGACTGCGGCCCACTGGGACGGAGGTTCAATTCCAGCAGTGGGGCTGGGCCTCCTACTCCCACCACCGGAGAGCAGTGATGCCACCAAAAAAAAAAAAAAAGAAAAAAATGTTGCCTGGTCCTGTACCACCTTGACCATCACTTTAATGTTTGAATCCACTGGGAATCCCAGAATATATTTTGAATGCCTTCCTCCTTAGGAGCTTATCTTTAAAGAACATTCTATTGGGGGCTGAGCCCCGGTAGCATAAGTGGTTGAGTGTGGGACTCCTGCCCTGGGTTTGGTGGTTCAAATCTAGCAGCGGCTCTCAGGAGCAGCGCTGGGTAGATCCCACGACCACCAGAGGGCAGTGGTGCCAAAAAAAAAAGGACATTCTATTGGTATCCAAAGATTATTCAAAGGTCAATTTGGGGAAGCTCATCCTTAGGCCTTTCTTTCTAGTCTGTCTAAGGCTGGAAGCTCTGCTGATGTCTGTCCACCATAAGTGAGCTTAATGATATTTGAAAATACTGGTGACATAGCTTCCAGCATCATAGCAGCATATAAGCCACCATAATTACTACTGGCAAATTTGACCAATTAATGTCCAAGTACTAGAGGGAGAAAAAAGTTCAAAGAGCATTTTAAAATGTTACTATCTGGGGGCTGAGCCCTGGTGGTGTAGTGACTGAGTGCGGGACTGGGGCCCACAGACTTGGCAGTTCAAATCCAGCAACGGTTCTCTAGGAGCAAGGCTGGGTAGCTCCCATGACCAGAGGGCAGTGATGCCCCCCCCCCCAAAAAAAAGTTACTATCTGTTAAATTTCCCTAATTTACCGTAACTTACTTAGTCAAGAAAATGAACTCCTTGTTACTCAAAGCAATCAATTTACCTATATCTACTAATACCGAAAATATGCCTATAAATAATTATTTGACATGTTTTATCTCCTAGTACTTGGTCTACACATTAGTATGTGGTTATTTTAATGTATTAACTGACACAAGAATAAACTGACAAAAAAATTAAAAGCTTGCCAGCTAAACCTTGCCTGCTCAAAATATATTCACAGAAGCAATAGTGTACTTTTTAAAACCAACTTGAATATGATGATTACATCATACACATTTCAAAACACTAAACTATTCTTAAATTCTGGGGAAATTTTTATTTGCTAGTTTAAAAGGTGATGACTAAGAGATTTTTATCTGAGGCTGAGCCCCAGTGGTGTAAGTGGTTGAGTGTGGGACTGTGGCCCACGGGATTGGCGGTTCAAATCCAGTGGCAGCTCTCAGGAGCAGCGCTGGGGAGCTCCCATGACCACCAGAGGGCAGTGATGCCAAAGAAAACAAACAAACAAACAAAAGATTTTTACCTGAAGATTCTTTTTATCATTAAACATAGTTTATACATGACAATCTTTTTTTTTTTTTGGCATCACTGTTCTGGGTGGTGGGAGTAGGAGGCCCAGCCCCACTGCTGGAATTGAACCTCCGTCCCAGTGGGCCGCAGTCCCGCACACAACCACTACGCCACCGGGGCTCGGCCGTATACATGACAATTTTACAAATACCATGACTCAAGTCACAGCACTAAAAGAAATCTAAATTATCATATATACTCATGTATAAGCTGAGCTTTTCAGCATTTTTAATACACTTTTTGTGATAAAAGTGCCTTGGCTGCTATTTGGGTCGGCTTATACTCAAGTATATACCGTAATAAACATTAAGGTGGAGATTTTGTATAATCAATTGAGTGAAAGCATAAAACCAAGGAAATTACTGGCATTTCCCATATTATGCAGAGTTATCAATAAACAATCTTTTTTTAAAACCATAAACAAAATTAAGCCTACTACCTCTCAAAGACACAGTCCTCTTCCAAATATAAATAAACTCAAGAAGAACTTCAGACAATTTCTCTTCAATTTGAAAAGTTGCTTCCCTGACCCTTTTAAGATCTGATAAAATTCCGAAATTGTGACATGAGAAATGGCCTAAAAGTCCAACTTTAATAATGTTTAAAATATTCAATTAACTTGCAATAAGTTGACAATATAAGGCCATCAAGATGCCTTTTCTGGAGTACCTTTGTTATAATATTCTATTAAACTATAGGTAAACTCTACAAATAGATGTACATAATTAATCTGCTATGGACTAAGAGTGCAAAGAATATGAATGAAACAATGTCAAGAGCTACAATTATTTCTAACTTAGTAATAAAAAAAAACTTTTGACATCTATTGAAGTATACTGAGGACCAATTTATGAGTTAAAATTGCTCAAAAACTATTACTTCACAAAGTATGTAAATGATTTCAATTCAACTTGATAAATACTATAAGAATGACACATGGAAGACACTAAAAGAGAGATAGGAGATGAGACAAATATCTTAGCAACCCTAGAAATAAACCGTTCAGAAAGATTGGCACTTGAAAGTGACAGGTCATAGAGTGAGCAAACTAGGCAGAAGGCAGTTAAAACTAAGGAAATTGAAGTTATCTGTAACATGTCCAAGAGTTCAATGTTCCTAGAAGAAATGTTAACAATAGAAAACTTTTTGATCCAAGATTTTTTTTTTTAAAGTAAGCAAAAATCTTCTTGGATACCCTCAAAAGGAATGCCTTAAAGGATACAACACCTTAGTTAATTGCCAATAGGTGTTAGGCTCTGGCCTAAGTAAAATATACTATAATATACTATATACAGAGAGAGAGAGAAATTTACTTATCACAAATACGTGGTAGGTATTTCTTTCACACATAGTTTTAGAGAGGAACCTGTAGCACATAAATCACCCA
Source organism: Nesogale talazaci (assembly GCA_004026705.1). Classification (NCBI taxonomy): domain Eukaryota; kingdom Metazoa; phylum Chordata; class Mammalia; order Afrosoricida; family Tenrecidae; genus Nesogale; species Nesogale talazaci. Next base: position 36,191 of record PVJH01020194.1, on the reverse strand, counting down.
AGATGACACAATGATGTAGCCAAGCCAAGATTTTAATCCAAGGAGTCTAATTCTTTAACTATGATATACTACATACAAGAGATGCTCTATTTAAACCTAAATTCAGGTCATGCTTACTTTCACCTATTTCATAAGGTCAGACTGGTTCTATGTTTAATTAAGGGCAGGCACAGCAAAGATAACATTAATTGCAATGGATTTTTTCAGAGTATGCTAACATTTTCAGAAGTTATGAATATAACCATAATTGCTGCTTTTATAACTTTATCTAAAAAATTTAAAACTATCAGAAAGCCCAATCCTTAGGGAATGTTTCCATAAGGATTAACTATCATGGGGCAACAAGTGATTCTTAATTTACTTTACTCAAAAACAGCCACTCTTTACAAGTTTTTATATTGGGAACAACTGTGGTCCTAAAGGTCAAGAAAAAATGGTAAATAAAAGGAAAATGAATACGATTACTAAAATCTCTGAGACTAAGTGGGAACAGTATGATGGGGGGAGGGGTGGTGGGGTTGGGAGGAAAACCAACCTAAACCTAATCCTCAATTCCTAGACCACACTGTTACTTCTTACAGCACAAAAACGACATGTATTCTAAGTCGAATCTTACCTAACTTAATTATCTCTAATTCTATTTTGCCCTATTTGGAAACTAAAAACCAAACTCACTGTCACTTATTTGACTGCAACTCAGAATGAGCTTATAGGCCAGGGCAGAACTGTCCCTTTGAATTTCTGATGCGGTCTAATTGTTTACTGAGTAGAAAGCCTCGTCTTTTTCCTTTTGAGCTGCTAATGATTTTGAACTGCTGACCTGGTCTGCAGTTAGCAGCCCAATACCTAACTCACTAGGCCACCAGAACTCCTTTCTGATTTAAAGGGAACATAACATTATTTCAGTGTAAACTCAGGCAAAGTCCAGTAGTAACGTTTCTGTACAAGACAAAAGAGGACTAAAAATAAGCCAAGCTATATGCCTCCTAAAGCCAGTCAGAGAAATCTGCATCTTATTTCAAACAGCTCAGTTATCCCTTTAGATTTGTGGTTTCAAACTATTACCTTGGTATTACTTATTGAGAATTGATGCTTATTTGAATAGACAGGTAATCTGTGACTTGAAAGTAAACTGGACAGAAGGGAGTATGATTTGCACTCCACCCTTACCCATCCCCTCAACCCAAAAAGTTTATTTATTTTGAAGTGAAATCAAGATTAACTCAGCAACGGAACACAATACTTTTTCCAGTGTAGAAAAACATGCACTCCATTTATTACCTGGATATTATATTTCAATATGATACACACATCATATGTATATCAGAAGTACATATTTAGTGAAAAGGGCTTGCCTTTCTTTCCACTGTTTCTGTAATCCTTTGAAACTTGTCCTTCTTTATCCAAAGGCAAACCCTCAAAGACTTTATGAAGTTATTTACCATAAGGGAAAAAATACTGCCCCCATTACTGTTACAAAGAATTCTTCAACTCAGATGGTCATTTTAGAAACCAAAGGGAAAAAGTGTTGTTGCCGGGTCAAATGACATATACAGGTTTCTTCATTAAATCAGGATACCACTCAAATAAAGCTAGGATACACTTGACTCTATAGTCAAATCCTGAATTGGTTTTAAAATACTCTGCAAGATCAGAGTTTCCTTAGTTTGACTATGTCCACTAGACATAACTAAAAATCAAGAGTCACAAGTTCTAAGGAAAAAAATGTTAAACAAAACAAAACAAAAAAAAGAAAAAAAATGTTTAGTCGAAGTTTAGTGTGATTAGACAAAACTGAGCTTTTTCTAATTTATCATTAACTCCAAGATAATAAAGTATCAAAGAAAAGAAAATTCCTGATGACAAAGGAAACCTTCAGTTACATTCTGCAAAGTCTTAAAAGAAACAACTGAAAATAATAAAATTAATACATAAAATGGCCAACAGTTATTTGGGTCTAATTTTAGGAGACTCTGTATAACAGATTAAAGGGAATGGGGGGCAAAGGTGAAAAAGTACTTATTCCAATATGACATTATAACTGATAGGATCAGTAGCCATCAGAATCAGACTCAAGTTTTTGAATACGGCTGATGAACAGGAATAAAGTCATAGTTAAACAAGTAATTTTTCAAAAAGTCCGCCATCTTTCAAACTCTAAATGACTATAAAATAAATGAGTAGGTTTTTAATTTCACAATGCCTTGGAAGTTCCACATAGCATTAACTCTAACACTTTAGAATATATCATGTTCCTAAGGAACCTTTAAATTTTAAGCTTACTTCCACAAACTGTGTCCTTTTATGTCAGACAGGACCTTGCTGGTTTAGCAGCTCACATTAAAGGGTTAAGAGTCAACAAATTAGCTCAAGGATAAAGTAAGTCCCTAGGTCAGTTGGTTACTTTCACACCTAGTTTCAGCTGGGCCCATTTCTTGGCAAGCAGCATGGCATTTGTCATGCAGAGTGGGGGCTGACTTCCCATTCAGTGGAGCACTCCTTCTCCCTAGGCTCACTTCCTGGAGAGGAGAGCCACACTGATGCAAGCTGCTACTGGTCCAGCCAGCAGCAGCCCCCACTCAGCTGTTTAGACCTAGGATATATTTTGTCGACCAGAATGACACACCAGGAAAACCTCCCTGAGAAGTTAAAAAGGGAAACATTGTGACTCCTGTGGACTCTTGGGAAAGCTGGGCTTAGGAATTTTTTATAGAAGAAAGGCAATGATGGTGACACTCTAATTCTCAAAGCACTGAGAGACACACTTGTGGCACGGGCACTTTTACGATTCCCCCGTGGTAGCTGAAAACAGTCTCTTGCATCGATCGTATCACATCACTTGCCGGCCACCAGAAGGCTGAGGAGGTGGAACGCTAACACGGGTTGTGCTTCCCGGGGCCCAAAGTCTCCCACAGGCTGGGAGTGGGAAAGTCCGTTTTAAATAAGGCTGTGGCATTCAATGCCTGGGCAACAACGAACTGGGACCTCCACCCGGAAAGGTCTCTGGAGAAGACAGCTGTCAGGTATGTCAGGTACCTGGTTTGCAAAACTACCCCGGACCTCCCAAGTGGAAGGGCCTCCAACACACCAGAGGCGGCTCCTCTCTGCAGAGCCTGCGGAGACTGAGCCTTCCCAACTTCCCCACCAACTTCACGTGAAGACCGGCGTGCGGGGAGCGCACGTCCCATGGGAAGGGGGCAGCTTTCCCCGGCCCCAACCCCGCGGGGCACCAGCCCGCTTCCGCACCTCCCGCTCGCCGCGCCCCGTCTCCCCCCCAGCAGTGGAGGGGGCCCTGGGGACAGGGGCCGAGGCGCGCCCCCTCGGGGTCCCTCCCCTCCCCACCCCGCCCCCGAGCCGCCACGGGCGGGGCTTTACCTGCAGCTCACACCAGGCGACCTCCACCGTGGTCTCGGTGTCCAGCCCTTTGTAGACGGTCTTGAAGGAGCCCCGGCCGATCTCGATGTCGAACTTGAGGAAGCGGCCGTCGTTGGACATGCCCACGGCCTTGGTCTCCAGCTCTTCGATGTCATCCTGCTGCTGGCTCCGGTCCTCCGGGGGCTCCCGGGCGCCGCCGCTGCCGCTGCGCCCCGCCGGAGCCTCCTCCTTGCTGGCCCCGGGGCTGGGCTGCGCGGCCGGCCGCTCCGGGCTGGCGCTGCTGGGGGCGGGAGCGGCGGCGGCGGGGGCGGCGGCCGCAGGGGCGGCGGCGGCGGGGGCGACGACCGCGGGGCCCGCGGCGGCAGCTTCCCCGGGGCTGGCGGCGGCCGGCGGCGGCGGCGGCGGCCGGGCGGCCTGGGAGGCGGCGGCGGCGGCGGCGCTCAAGGGCTCCTCGCGCTGCGGCTCCGGCGGGGCGCTGGGCGGCCGCCCGGCCGGGGCGCGGGGCGCGGGCAGCGGCAGGCCGGGCAGCTCCAGCGCCGTGGTGTTGGAGTCGCAGATGACGCTCCGGCGGAAGAAGCGGTGCTCCGTGGTGGTGGTGGCGGCCGCCGCCCCGCGGCTGTCCTTGTCCATCGTGTGGCGCCGGCGCCGGTACTCCTCAGTCCGGCCCGGGCCGGCGTCGGCGCCCGCCGCCCCCAGCTTCTCCCCGACCGAGGAATCCGAGCTGGAGCCATTCTTGGGCGCGGGCGCCGGCGGCGAGAGGAACAGGGCGCTCGGGGTGCTGCTCTGCTGCTCGGCGCCGCCGCCGCCGCCGCCGGACATGGTCGGGCGGGCGCGGGCGGCCAGCCGGCTCGACTGGGTGAAGGAAAAGGCGGGGGAGGCGCGGCCCGGAGGCGCGGGGCGGCTCGCCCCGGAGGCTGCGGGTCGCCCCGCACGGGGCCCCCGCTCTCAGCACTGACACGCCGCCCCGGGAGTCGAGGGGAGGCGGGGCTGGGGGCCCGGTCGCGACGGGCTGGTCGGCGGGCGAGGCAGGAGTCGAGCCACGAGGGTTAGCGCCTCCCGGTCCGCATCCATCCTGCGGCGAGGGGCGGCGGTAGCAGCGGAGGCGCCGCAGTCATGAGGGGCAGGGCCAGGAGGCGGCTCCGAGGGGAAGCGGATGCGGCAGATGCGGCGGCGGCTCGAGCTCCCCGCCGCCGCCTCCCGCCGCCGCCGCCGCCTCCCGCCGCCTCCCGAGCGGGGCGGGCTAGGCCCTGAGGGCGGCGGGCGAGCGCGGACGGCCCGGCGGTGGCAGCTCCGGGGCAAAAGACAGGGGGAGGAGCCGGCGGGGCAGGGCCGGCGGCGAGGGCTCCCGGGCAGTCAGTCAGTCAGACGCCGCCTCCTGCTCGCGCCCCCAGCGAGGGGGGGACCGGTCTCACAGGGCGTCCATCGCCCGGAGGGAAGGACCTGAGTCTCGAAGTCCCGGTGCCTGAGGGGATGGCCCCCCCCTGCCCCAAGGCCTCCCCGCCCGCCCCGGGCCTGGCAAACCCGCGTCTCCTCCCGGGCCGGTGCCCGGGGCTGACGGAGGGAGGGAACGGTGGGGAGGGGAGGGCCGCTCACGGCGGGGCCCGAGCTCCGCTGCTTCTCTGGGCCGGGAGTCGAGGGGACCGGGTGAAAGGGGATAGGGAGAGAAAGGAGTAGTCACCCCCACCAGGCGCCTTCTGTCACCGAAGACGGGGGTGCGAAGAGGCCGAGTGAGAAGAGCCGAGTCCGCCCGGGAAACTCTCCGCGCTAAATGGCGCCGGGAGTCTAAAGCCTCCACACAGCCCGCTCCGACCCCGCCCCCCGCCGCCCGGGGCAGCCCCACCCCCACCTCCGTCTCCGGGCTCTTGCGCAGGCGTGCCGGCGCTGAGGCTTCCTGGGACTTGTAGTTTACGGATTCGAGGAATGAAAGGGTCTGAGGAGGAAGGGGCCTACGACTTCCGTGATGCCCTGCGGTCGTTTGGGACTGATGCCTCGTGGGAATTGTAGTTCTCTTTAGAAACCGCCCCTTGTGGAAGGCTGATGGGAGCGTCATCGTGGGTCGCTAAATCGCATCCTGAAAGCGCTAGCTAGAAAAATCATTATTGGGGGATTAATTGTGGAAGAAGGGAAAGAAAGGGGAAAAGGAAGAAGAGGGAGGGAGAACTGGAGGAGTGATTCCCATCATGCTCTGCTGAGGCGAGAAATCTCTTAGGGCTACCGTGCAATGAAAAATGATCTGTTGTTCTTTAATGGAGAGCCGCAGTAGTGTTGAGTGACTGTAGGGTGTGGGGGTGGATGGGAAGGGCAAGAGCAGGATAACCACAGCCTGAGCTCAGAGGGCCAAGGGAGCCAAAGCCTCCTTCCTTTGGGTTAAAAAAAAAAAAAAAAACTTTGGGGATTGTGTATGCGATTAACATTGATTAAGTGGTTTGGAGGAGATAGGAATAAACATCGTCCGCCCTCCTTTCCATGACGATTTAAGGCCACATTCTCAGTTTGTCTCAAGACAAGATATTCTGGCCCATAGATAGGCTGCCCCCACTGAAATCCAGAATCAGAGTGAACTGCTTGCAGGAAAAGAACGTGGGGAGGAGGACCGTAAAAAGATAAGGTCTACACATTTTTTTTTGCCTCTTTTATCACAAACTTGAGGGAACTTAGTTGCCTTCTGCTTCTGTCGTTGGTTGAAACTCATTTTCCATCTCCTTTTTTGTGTGCTGGCTTAGTAAAAACAACCCTGTTTTTCTAGAGGTGGCTGCCTGTCTACATGAACTTCACACCGAGGAAATCTGGATGGGGACAATTGTAATGGAACGCTTTTCTTAAAAGCATCCTGTATGCTCCTCGGACCCCTCTCGCTCCTGGCAGCTTCTCTCTCGAGGGTGGAGGTGATGAGCGCCAGGGGGCACCAGACCGAGTAGGGAACCAGACCTGGGTGTCGGATGGCAGTTAAGAGTATTCGCCCAACGGGTAAGAGCGGGAAGCATTTAAACGTACGCAACCGCATCAGAGCGTCAAGGCGCCGCTGCTCCTCGTTAGCGCCCGCTGTAGAACGAGCTCAGAAGCGCACATTCTACCCGCAGTGCATGCAATGAAGAGCGAGAGGCTTGCAAGCATCCTGACGGAAGGTTCGTTTTCTCGGAAATGCCCCCCACCAGCTCGCTGGCTGTCCAGTCCGTATCCACTGATAAATAAAATACTTATGCTGGTTTAGGTTTCATCTTTTGTTTACCAAAAGCTACACTGTCTTAAAAAGTTTTATTTTATGCCGATGGTGGTGGGCTTTCTCAACTTTATTTTAAAAAAACAAAAAAACACCTTTAAACCAAGAATCATTCGCTTCCTCGCAGGTAGCAAGCTAGAACATTTTAAAATCAAATTCAACGGGCGCGCTGTTGTTTAGTGCCGCGGAATAGCTTCCTAATCCTAGCAAACCTGTACGACAGTAGAAGCGCCCCCGGGGATTTCCTAGACTTCTGATCCGTTCTGGGGCAGATGTCCACGTCTTTTCCAACTCAGTCAAACTGCTGACCGTTGTGACATCAGAGATACTATGGGGGGCAACTACAGCACCAGAATAGCAGCGGCTCACCGTTTTAGAAAATCTATGTTACGCAAATTTGCCACAAATGAATCTAATTACCGTAAGCCTCCTGGTAGGTGTAATTAGTGTTTTAGCTCCAACCTAAACGTAGGTAAGCCAGGCAAGAAATGACTTTAAACCACACCTCACCTTCTTCCAGTCAAAAGAATACCTGGCAGAACTTGCTCAACTGTTGCTCTACTTGGGGAAATAATCTACTTTTAAGGCAAAGGTTGGCTGTTCAGACCTACCAGCCGCTGATGGGGGCCAGAACTGGTGGCAGCCGACTTTAGCCTGGTGGCGTGGTGATGGTGCATTGCGCTCTGAGCCCCAAGGTCAGCCTTTTAAAACCACCCGTCACTCGGGGGGGGGAAAGACTGGGCTTTCAACTCCCAGTAAAGAGTTACAGTCTTCGAAACTCACAGGGGCAGTCCTACCCAGTCCTCTGGGTCGGCACTGACTTGATGGCAGTGAGTTTGTTTTTATTTTTGTATTGCTTTAGCAAGCTGTTTTTTTAAGCTCAAGCACTGGGGTTTTGAGCCTCATAGCAGGACCCTATAGCACAGGTTAGAATGGCACCCGTGCGTTTCAGAGACTGTACATCATATGGGAATAAACCCCTCACCTTCTCTCCCTTCTATCCTCACGGTTAGCCGACCCATGGCTTTGATCATCCAGTGGGATAGTTCTACTCTGTCCAAAGGGTTGGTAGTCGTCGAATTCTACTTGCGATCAGTGTTCCTGGTTTTTTTCTCTCTCTCTCTAAAAGCATTAAAGCAAAATAATTAAAAATATTGAGTTGTTTTAAAGATCAGTAAATTATAGTGGTCACAGTTTGGCTCTGTACAAAATGAGGGCATTCCTCTTTGAATGGTTATTAGAAGACTATTATTGCCTACTACTGTTTACTGAGGCCTGACACACTGATCACCTTGCCTGGGATACAAATCTTTTGCCAATCACCATGCCTTATCTTTTCAAACAAGAAAAAAAATCATTCAAACATTTTAATTAACCAGTGACTTAAAACCCCACTTGCCCATGTGACAGCTTTACCTGATTGTATGCTAGTTTTACTATGAAAAAAAAAAGTGATAAAACCTTGACTACAGGGCTGAGCCCCGGTGGCGTAGTGGTTGTGCGCGGGTCTGCGGCCCACTGGGACGGATGTTCAATTCCAGCAGTGGGGCTGGGCCTCCTACTCCCACCACTGAGAGCAGTGATGCCCCCCCCCCAAAAAAAAAACCTTGACTATAGGGCTGAGCCCCAGTGGTGTAAGTGGTTGAGTGCGGAACTGCAGCCCGCAGGCTTGGTGGTTCAAATCCAGCAGTGGCTGGGTAGTGCCCACCACCACCAGAGGCAGTGATGCCCACCAAAAAAAAAAAACCTTGACTATAGTCATCTTGTGCACAATGGTTATGTATCATTATACTCTTTAGCCGGAATATTTTCCTACACACCCTTATCTGCTCGATTCTTTTTAAAATTATCTTTTTAATGCTTACCAACCTCGAATTAAAATGAAATTTTCAATTGCTAATTACTGTAATGCCTAATACTACTTTTCCTTTCCCTGTCATTTCAATTCTCAAGTAAAGAACTGACCCTTGCTGTGATCTGCAAGGAGCACTGGGGGCGTAATAGTTGAACAGCCTTGCTGCTAACCTTGCTAACTTAAAAGCTAATTGGTTGGGACCCACCAGCCACTCTGGGGGGGAAAGATGTGGCAATGTTTGTATAACAATCACAGCCTTGGAAACCCTAGGCAGTAGCCCTACTCTGTCCAATAGGGTCACTATGAATTAGACTCACCTCCATGGCAACAGGTTGTAAACTACACAAAGTAACTAGCACTGGCAGAAAGAACCAAGAAACATGGCTATACTAAACTCAACACTTTGACTTGCTGAAATGTGGGCCTCTCTCATCACGTTCTTCATTCTCTCTGTGTCCCTTTCAGCACATCATTTGTGTCTTTATTTCCCACTTTATGTTGACGTGGTCCCTACAGTTGGTAATTGTCTAGCACTGGTAATTATCTAGCGTGAAAAGTAGGCTTTGATTTTAGACAGTGGTTTGTACAGAACACAAAGTATGCCTTAGTTTGTATATGGTCTAACCCATAAAGGAAAATACCATTTTGAAAGGCTTTTTTTTTCCTTTTTTCCCAGTCTTCCTTTTTCTCGTTTTCCACATTCTTTGTCTTGCCTATGGATCATTTCCTTTTACTTCTCTGATGTCTAGAATTCAAGAGTCAGAAAGTTAACCAATGAAGAATATATATTTTTACCCTTTTAAAATATATATTGTTACCTTTTAAAATAAAAGTGACCTGGGAAATCCTCTATAACAAAAATATTATAAAATATTGCTCAATCTGTATGATATTGAGATAAGCATAACTGGTGGAATATAAGATAAAAATCAGTGTCATGTAGGTATGAAAATATGAATGTAGGTATGGAAATTGAATATATGAAAAATATGTCATTTCAATTCACTTGGGAAAGGCTGTTGCTGCTTTTTTTTGGGGGGGGGGGCATCACTGCTCTCTGATGGTGGGAGTAGGAGGTCCAGCCCCACTGCTGGAATTGAACCTCCGTCCCAGTGGGCCGCAGTCCCGCACACAACTACTACGCCACCGGGGCTCAGCCCTTGGGAAAGGCTAATAACTAGTTCTTAGGTATTTATTTGACGGGTTAATGCCTATCTCCTACCATTTACAAATTAATTTCCATGTGGATTGAAGAGTTAAATATTTTTTAATAATTTTTTTTAATTTTTTTTTCTTAGGCATCATTGCCCTCAGGTGGTGGGAGTAGGAGGCCCAGCTGGAATTGAACCTCCAACCCAGTGGGCCGCAGTCCCGCGCACAACCACTATGCCACCGGGGCTCAGCCCATTTTTAAATAATTTTTAATGTAGGCGAACATAGAAATAAAAATAAACTTCTAAGAACTACCCAAGAAAGGGTCAAAAATAAAAAGATATGACTACATCAAAATTGACAAGTGTTCCACAAAGTAAAAATAACAGGACAGCAGAAAATTTAGTATCAAATATAAGGGTAAATACAAAAGCATTGCTGCAAAATCATAGAAAACTGTATTAAACAAAAATACTAAACTATAGCACTATTATTTCTCATCATACTCTCCAGTCCATAAAAATCATTTTTTTTCTTTTAATTGGGGATCGTCCCATCTGAAGACAGCGTTTCTATCACTCAAGCCCTTCTCCAGAAAATTCTATACACTTCGATTTATCCCATATCAAAGTGGCAGCTTTGGAATCCTTCACGGATTCAAATCATGTTCCTTCTCAGTATTTTTTGGTTAGAGGTACAAAAAGATATCGGCAGGGTCAAGATCAGGGCTGTACGATGGATGGAGTAAAGATTCTCAATGAAACTTTCACAGGACAGTCCTTGATGTGATGGGAGTTTTTCCTGGCCTTTCTCACGTGTTTTACATTTTCTTAAAATTTCTTCATAATAAGCCCCCGTGACTTCTGTGTCCTTTGAGACAATCTAACAGGGTGAGTCCTTGGGAATCCCAAAACACAGTCATCATAACCTTCAGAGAGGACCTCTCTGCCTTGAACATAATCGGACCTGAGAAGCCCCTGTGTGATTGGACCTACTCTCTGAATGACCCTAATGAGAGTTAGGCAAGTGTATTACTGAAAGAACTTGGGTGCAGCTATCCCCTGATCATGGAGACATGCTTACGCACGTGTTTGGAATACAGTTATGCATGTCTGGATCAGAACCCTAAAAGAAATACTTTTATTCATATTACTTTGTATGGAAAAAAATTTTTGACATTCTATATAAAAATGGTAGAGTATGTGCAAACACAGTTTAGAGAGGAAGAAATGCAAATGGTTAAGCATGAAAAAATGCTCTAATTCTCTAACGATGAACATGCAAACTAACATAAGATACACATATATTTCCTTTATACATTGGCATCATTCTTAAGTATAACATTGAGTGTTAGCAAGTACATAGGGAAACTCATGGATTGTTAATGGTAGTGTAAATTGTTGCTAATGTCAAATTCATTTTGACTTCTAGCGACCTCCCTGTATACAGCCCCGTCCTCACAAGTATTGTGGTGTCAGTGCCTCGAGTTCCAACAACTGTTCTCAAGCGGTCCTCCTTCCCTTGCTGCCCTTCCACTTTACCTAGCATGTTGCTCTTCCCCAGGAAAAGATCTCTCCTGATAATATGCCTGTGGTAGTCACTTAACCTGGTGTCAGTTTGAGGATTGGAGAGTGGAGGGGTGGAGTCTAGCCTGTCAATCTGGAGATAGCCCATGAGACCTCTGTGTGGGCATGGCCTTCTCCTGAGAATTCTGGGGAATGTGGTCATTCCTTCTTGGAGGCGGGAGACCCTATCTCTCTGGGTTCACTCGCTTGGAAATGCTCACTCCCTGGAAACATTGCAACTGACAAGACACATGGCAGCATGCTGATAGACACTGAGGCCTGGAAACTGGAGGAGCCACCAGGAGACCCCTGCCAGCGCTGAGATGCTTCTACCACCACTGGGTACACTAGACTCTGCATTTACTGGTCTGTGACTGTCCTGGTGCCATTGTTGCATGTGCTTCGTGAGTCTGAAGAGGACTTAGGGATTGGAATGGGACATATGGATTAATATCAGATTTATGACCTTGAACTGGACTGGGCTGGGATGTTTTCTGGATATACAGTTGCTCTTGTATATAAAGCTCTTTCTTATACACATAAGAGTTTCTATGGATTTGTTTCTCTAGACTACCCTAACGCAAAGTCCAAAGTACACGATACATCCTCACTTCCTTGATTTATTTATTTATTTTTACTATCCTCACTTCTAAAGAGCATTCTGGCTGTACTTCTTCAAAGACAGATTTTTTTTTTCCCCCCTTTGGTGGTCCATAGTACTTTCAGTATTCTTTGCTGACATCATCATTCATATGCTTCGATTCATCTTCAGCCTTCCTTACTCAAGATTCAACGTTCACATGCATATGAGGCAATTGAAAATTCCATGGCTTGGTCAGAAGCACCTAGTCCTCAACGTAACATCCTTGCTTATCAACCCTTTATAGAAGAGGTCTTGTACTCCTTATACAATATTTGTGGGTAATTTTTAGTGTTTATTAAAATGTACAATGTTCAGAGCCTTTGATACAGTTGTTTCCCTAGGTATGTAGTTTGTAGAATTACTTTTAAAAAAATACTTTTATTGGGGGCCCTTACATCTCTTATCACAATCCAATTAGTCCTCCAGTGTGTCAAGCACATTTGCACCATCATTTTCCATTCTCTTCCCACTTGAGTCCCTGATATCAGCTCCCCATTTCTTCCCCCTCCCTCCCACTCCCACCTTCCCATACGAATCATTGATAAGTTAATAGATTATTTTTTCATATCTTACATTGTCCTCCATCGCCCCTCACTCACTTTTCCATTATTTGTCCCCCTGGGAGGGGGTTCTAGTTTGATCCTTGTGATCAAGTCCCTCTTTCTACCCCCATACTCCTCTAATTCTCCTGATATCTCTACTCTCCTTGTTGGCCCTGAGGGGTTTATCTATCCTGGATTCTCTGTGTTGTGGGCTCTTATCTGTAGTAGTGTGCATGCTAGGGTGCAATCTGATTTGTAAGGTAGGATTGAGGTCATGATACTGGGGGAAAGGAAGCACCAAAGAGTTAGAGAAAAGTTGTCTGTTTCATCAATGCTATATTGCACCCTTACTGGCCCCTCTATAAGGGGATGTCCAATTGTCTACAGATGGGCATTGGGTCTCCACTCCATGCCCCCTATCCCCACCTCCATTCACCTTGGATATGGTTTTATTCCTTGTCCTAGATGCCTGATACCTGATCCCATTGACACTTCTTGATCACACAGGTTGGTGTGCTTCTTTGATATAGACTTTGTTGCTTCTGAGCTAGATGGCTGATTATTTATCTTCAAGACCCTCAGATGCTATATCTTTTGATAGCTGGGCACTATCAGCTTTCTTCATCACATTTGCTTATACGCCCACTTTGTCTTCAGTTATCATGTTGGAAAGATGAGCATCACAGAATGCCAGGTTGTTAGAACAAGGTGTTCTTGTGTTAAGGGAGCACTTGAATTGTGGTCCAATGTCCATCTGCAACCTGAATTCTAATATATAGATATGAGTACATAGTTATATTCCCCTCTCATTATATATATCTGTATATGCACACATATATGTTTATGTATATATACACATATATGTAAATGCCTGTATTTAGGCCTCTATAAATGTCCTTTGTCTCCTGGTTCTTTCCTCTATTTCCTTTTTATTCCCCTCTTGTCCCACTGACATGTTCAGCCTTCATTTGGATTTAGTAATTCCTTGATCAAGGATACATTACCTTTGATCGAGCCACTAGGATCCTACAACTTACCTCCCATTGATTTTAGTTCACTTGTTGTTCCCTTGTCCCTGAGTTAGTCTGGAGAATTACTTTCACATACATATTAAGACATAGCTAGAGAATATCCACTTATAGCTTAATGGTTAAAAAAAGAAAGAACTTGCAGTTCCATAAATAATAATATAGGTTAAATAAATTATGATATTACAAATAAAATACAGTTAAATAGATTATGGCTTAATTTTGGGAATTAGTAGAAAAGGAGGTAAATCTATATGTAGTGGTATAAACAAAACAGACTCAACCTTACTGCCATCAAGTTGATTCTGACTCATCGGGACCCTATCAGACAGGGTAGAACAGCTTCTGTGGGTTTCTGAGACTGTAACTCTATGGGAGAGTAGAAGGACTCATCATTCTACCTTGGAGTGGCTGATGGTCTCGAACTGCTGACCTTGCAGATCACAGCCCAATGCTAACCACTATGCCACCAGGGGTTCTCATGTAGTGATATGAAAATATTTAATTAAGTGAAAATTTAAAGTTTCAGAAAATACACATTTGATTTAAGCAATATTTAAACCTTATACATTTGAAGAACAGCAACACTATGTTTCTATATATATTTAGCTATATGGAGGAGAAAGAAATTTGGACAGTACACACCAAAATTATAAAAGAGGATTATTTCCTGGGTTACTTATATCTATACTATGTGAACTTCGTAGTACATATACTTCTTGTAAAAATTTTCAAATATACAGATTAGAACATGGGAGAAATAAAAATTACTAACCAGAGGTATCAACCTTTAACACTTGAGTGTATTTCTTTCCAGACTGATCAAAGCTTGTATAAGTGTGTTGTAAGCATTTCCAATGTCATTTATTATTCTTTAGACACATTTTCTTAGTGGCTGTATGGTATCCCATGTGACATAACCAAATATTGAGAAAGAACATCAGGAGAGAGATTTTTAATGGGGAACCATATCATGTTCTGACTTTATATGAACTATATGAAGGAATGTATCAGAATTACCTCAGGACCTTTGATAAAATACTTGTTGTACTACTTAATTATCACACACATACCTACCTGCCTCCATGTAGTTTTAGAAATTTTCCTATTTCCCTTTAGCTTTCCTCCGTGATGGTAGAGAATGGCTCCTGTGTTAACTCCACGTGTTTAATGTCAACTATGACCTTTAGATAGATATTTCTTGTCATGTAAAAGAAGTTTTTTTCATTCCATCTTTCATATTTATAGATAGAATGAAATTGTTAGTTAAGTGCAGGAGACTTCTGAGCAGTAGTCATTCATTTCAGTGGTTCAAAGGAATAGCAATCACTAAAAAGAAAATTATCCAATAGGACTCTGAGCATAATTATTGCTCACTTGTCTGAGTGAAAATAAAGAGAAAGATGAGATCTCTAACTCTAGGATGTCTCTTAAGAGTTTGCTTGTATCACTTAGTCATTTATCATTAAGTCACATTCTACATACTACTTCAATATTTGTAATTTAATATAAAATGATAATTTTCTGAATTCTAAAATGATGATTCAACTAAACATTTTGCTTAGAACAGAACATTGTATTATAGATGGCTAGTTTTTAAGTCTTTTATGGAGATGGGGGTAGGTAATTAACCTCGATAGTTCAGTTCTTTCTACAACTAGAAAAAGTATCTAGCAGATTCAATAACAACATCAAGACTATTATTGTCATGAATATTATTTTATGTTATCATCAATAACACGAGCATTATAAAACTAATGTGTTTATGGGTTTTGACCAAAAAGATAATGCTGTTAATTTACTCTTACCGACTGACTGGGAACTGGGAAAAGAGCACCAATCTCTACAGTAGGTAATATTCTAAAATAGACACAAATATATATTCTTTGGAGATAGCAATAGCAGTTCTTAAATAGTAAATTCATCTTCTTCACCTTAATCACAAAGTTTGTAATATGTACAATTCTCTGAGAAGAAAGATGGAGGGCAAAAATGAAGAGCAAAGACCCTGAACCATGTAGGTCTTTAATGGATTAGACCTGGGGAAGTTTGCCTTCACAAATCATGGCATCTAGTTGAATTTGATTAATAATAGGTTGGTATTCTATTTTCTGAGTAGCAAATTCTTTCAGTATACCCTTTTTGTGACCATGGTGAAGTGAAATTACTTCATATGACTGTTCTATTCATATTCTTTGTAATTCCCACCTCACAACTAGATGGGAACATGCAAATAGCGTGCAGGAGCCTTCTATGAGGGAATCCGTCAGTTTTGCCATTCGACTGGGTATAAAGTGAGTCATCTCAGAAGAAGGAACAGAGAACTTCACAACCATAGGAGAGAATACACTAAGAAGAGAGCACGAGAGTCCTATGTGCAGAGGTGGCAGGGACTGTAGCACACAGAGAGGCCGGTTTTCTGGCCCATGGAATAAAAAAAGCTGAGTGCTTTGGGGCAGGAGGCTGGCTTGCACAATGGGGTGCACTTTGGTTTTTTTTATCAGTGATCCAGGAGCTTTTGAAGAACTTGCCCATGAGGACAGAGGCCAAAGGGCAGTGTGGTTGAGGCTGAGGAGGCAAGGAAAGACATGATTGCTGGCATGACAGTGCAGGGGTGCTGCAGAAAAAGTAACTGTATCCTTAACAATTTCTCATCCTGACTGGTAGCCTGTTAACCTCCTTCATAAGTTCCATAGTGATGAATACTGTCTGTGAGTTCTGGGAGGCCATTGCAGCAGACTGTCAAGCAGCAGAGAACTAGAGTGTGAGGGATAGTTCATGTTAGACTAGGAGAAAGAATGATGGTGGGTAAAGGCATTTCTGACCTCTCTGTGTCATGGACATCATCCTTGGGCAGATGTGGAATTGGGGGGTCTCTTTTCACTATTGAAGCCAGAGGAGATCATTTCTTCAGAGACTTTCTGTGAAGTTTCTTCATACTTTCTCTAGAAAAACCCTAGCATGTTACTTCTTTCTTCCTCCACTGTCTTTCTTATTGTAGGGCTTCCTACATACCTAAAACTTGTGTGTGCATGATGAAGGTAAGTTCCCATGGAAGAGGAACGCATGTCTAACTTCACATTTTTTATGCTATGTAACTTTAATTCTTCAATAAGGGTGCGAACCAATAATGATTGTTGTGATGATGACAGAGGACCACATCAGGAATATGTGTGGTACAGGGAATCTAAGGACAGGAGCATGAGGGGTCCTAGAGGAACACAAAATAAGGTTGCCTCATTACTTAGGACATGTTAGGTGTCGCTTCTCAGATGAGACTCTTTCAATTGCCAGGCTGAATTTAATCTTTATATCTATGCATCTCGACCATTCTTATCACAGAGGGATTAAGTTGTGACAGAATAGAATTGGGGGATCTTATCACATGTCTCTGCTGATAACAAGCCTGGACAGGTTGAAGTGTTGGATTAGCTACCAAAAAGAATCAGGACACCAGTGCTAGACCTGTCAGAAGAATAAAGCTGAGCAGACCTTCTCAACTGTAGTCTGAGAACAGGGGCCTGAACAGGGGCCCAAAGAGAATTTTAAAGGCCCCTGTAAAAATGAAGGAATTCCCCCCCCCCCAAAAAAAAGGAATCCCATGCTTCACAGTGGTTAAAGCACACAGGTATGAACTGAAAGGCCACACCAGCTGCTTCACAGTAAAAAGGTCTGGTAAACTGTTTCTGTAAAGATTTATAGCCTCAGGAGCTCTGTCTTTTGATCATATGACTCAAAATCCATGCAAAAGCAAAGGGTTTGTTTTATTGCTATAGTTGTTTATTAAAGACTTGCTTTTCATCTTACTGCAAAAGCAATTCCAATTCTATTTTTCTTATTTTTTTTATTCATTTTTTTGTGGGCATCACTGCCCCTTGGTGGGAGTAGGAGGCCCAGCCTTGCTCCTGGAGGGCTGCTGCTGGATTTGAACCACCAGCCCAATGGGCCGTCGTCCCACACTCAACCACTATGCCACCAGGGCTCAGCTCCCAATTCTATTTTTTATGTGGAATTTTTTTTGGGGGGGCATCACTGCCCTGGTGGGAGTAGGAGACCCAGCCTTGCTCTGGAAGAGCTGCTACTGGATTTGAACCTCCAGCTTAGTGGGCCGCAGTCCCACGCACAACCCCTACACCACCGGGGCTCAGCCTATGTGGAATTTTTTAACCTCCTCAGGCTCCTGTGTTTCATAGCCTCTAGACAGGTAACAGTTCAAAGCAAACTTACCAAGATGTTCTGAAGTAGACAGTTCCTTTCAAAAAGCATCTTCTGAGATCAATGATAGGCAAGTGTGTGGAGACTAAAGTTTACTGGTGGTGATGAGAGTTGAGTGGGAGTGAAGAAAAAAAGGGCACTCATTACTACTGTGATATAGTGCTTCTAGTTAGGATGATAGGAAATTTTAGAAATTGATTTTGTTAATTTTAATGAAATGTGCAAAGATCTGGAGTTAGAAAACCACAGGGGAAGACACATTCAGTTTATCTTAAGCTGAAAGGAATTGAAGAAAATCAATCAGGATTCCAAGGACAAGAATATTGAACAATGCAGGAAGTATAAAAAGCAGTTGGAAGGAATACACAAAGCCATTGTACCAAAAATATTAACAACTTGCATTATGCACATGACACAGCCTTGTTGCTGAAAGCAAAGACTTGAAACACTCAGTGATGGAGATAAAAAATACAGCCTTCAGTGTGAGTTACAACACAATGTCAACAAAGCCCAAATCTTTACAACCGAACCAATAAGCAACATCAGAACGAGTGGAGAAAAAAATTGAAGTTGTCAAAGACTTAACTTTACTTAGACTTGCCATGGAAGCAGCAATCAAGATATCAAACGCTGTATTGCATAGGGAAAATCTGTTGCCTAAGACTTTTGAACTGTTACAGAACAAAGATGTCACTTGAGGACTAGGGTGCACCTTACCCAAAGCCATGTATTTTCAGTAGCCTGATAGGCATGTGAAAGTTGTACAATAGATAAGGAAAACCAAAGAAGAATTGATGCCTTTGAATTTTGGTGTCAGCGAAGAATCTTGGGAGGACCGTGATCTACCAGACAAGTTACTCTGTCTTAGAGAAAGTACACCCAGAATACTTCTAAGAAGCAAGGACAGCAAGAATTGGTCTCATGTATTCTGAACACATTGTCAGGAGAGACCATTCACTGGAGAAGAATATCATGTTTGGTAGAGTAGAAGGTCAAGAACAACAACCAAAATGTCCACCTCAGTGAGATGGATTGTGACAGTGACTGCAATAGGATCAAACAACAATTGTGAGTGTGGTGCAGGACTGGGCAGTGTTTCATTCTGTTGTACATAGGGTGACCAGGAGAACTAATTCCACAACACTTAACAATTATAACAAAGTGGTTGAATTGTATAATAAATAAAACTAATATCCCTGAATAGCACAAAGAATGTTGATAGCAAGTGATTTGTTTTATACACACACATATACATAGATATATATTCTAGAGTTAAAAAAGCAGCCTCTTCTAGTCATCAAATTACATAAATGAAAATATATTGTAATGGCTTGATGGAAACAGCTATGGAAATTATTGACACTTCCATAAAGTGTAGTCTTATTTCCACAGTAGAAGCAGCCATCATCATATTAAAATGATGGTTGGTGGTTCAAACCCACTAGAAACTCTGGGATAAAAAGTTGAGGCTATGTACTCCTCTAAAGATGTATAGCATAGAAACCCTATGGAGTTACTGTGAGGGAATCTAGTGAAGAACCCTCCTAAATCTTGGCATATGTGTTTTATGCAATTGAGTGAAAAAAATAACTGTTTCATGAGCCACGGACAGATATTGCCAACCCATATTTTCTGCTGTTGGGGTTTAGTAGAGAATTGCCATTGCATTTCTTGTGTACCCTGATATTTGGTGGAGGCTTGAGTAATGTGTAAATCAGAAGAAGTGGGTCCACCAACTCCAGCACTGGAGAGCCCTTGGGATATATGTATCCCACTAATTTGTATTCAAAGGGGCCTGGTAGTGTAGTGATTATGCACTAGACTGCAATCCACGTGGTCTGGCTGTTCAAAACTAACAGCAGCTCCATGGGGGACAGACTGCACTTTTTTACTCACCTGTCTACAGTTATAGTCTCAGAAAGCCAGCATTGACTCGATGGCCCTGAGAGAAAGAGAGGAGAATTGCATCCAAATCAAGTTACATAAAAATCCTTTTATCATTTCAATACCTCCCATTACAGAAAACACTTTTCATCTAAAAAAATCAAAGTAGAAAGTAATTCCATCTAGTATATCCCAGACCACTACCCTAATAAACACAAGCATATATACATCCACATGTATAAAAAAGTCTTTGAATTCTAATGAATTCTGTTCATCAGAAGAGTAAAAATTAATGTTATTTTATTTCCTTAAAAGCCATAAAATTTGTGTTATCTCACTTAACTCTAGAGGCGTATCAAATGTACTCCTTTAAAAACTTTCTCACGCCAGCGATAATGCGCAGACACTTCGTCATTCGTGAAAACTTTCATTATCTTTTTTTAGCAATTTTATTGACAAATAATTCACACATCATACAATCCAGTGGTTTTTAGACCTATTAAAAAGAGTTGTGAAATCATCCCCACAATCACTTTTAGAAATTTTTTTCATTCTTATACTCAGTATTATTAGCTTGCCATTTCCCACCACATGATGTTTGTGGGAGTCAGGGTAGAGTAGAGAAACAAATTCTTGGACACTCATATGTGTGTAAGAGATAGTTTCATATCAAAGAGTAATTGCTTATTAAAGATACATCCCAGCCCAATCCAGATCAAGTCCATAAGTCCAATACTAGCTCATATGTCTGATACCAATAAATTCCTTTACAGACTCACGAGACACATGCAATGACACTGAATGCAGGAAGATGACAGACCAGTGAAAGTCTTGTGGATCCAGTAGAAGCATCTCTATGCTCCTCAGGGTCAACTCAGGGTCTCCATGAGACTTCTTTGGCTACCTCCAGGGCTCTGGCTGCAGCGGCCTAACTCCATCAGGCTCCTCATCAGTAATGTCCTGTACGGAGTGAGTGTGTCCTGCCTCCAGTGAGTTATTTATCTCCACAGTGCTCCCAAATGAAGTCATCAAACTGTGACCCGATTGACAGGCTAAACTCCACCTCTCCACTCTTAATTATCAAATTGGCAACAGAGTATATAACTATCACAGTCTTTTTTTGGGGGGGGGGGCATCACTGCTCTCCGGCGGTGGAAGTAGGAGGTCCAGCCTTTGCTCCTGTGGAGCTGGAATTGAACCTCTGTCCCAGTGGGCCGCAGTCCCGCGCACAACCACTACGCCACCGGGGCTCAGCCCCACGATCTTTTAATTCCATTTTTCCAGTAACTTTCTAAAACTCCTTTGTACATGTTTTTATAGAAAATTTTTAAAATAACAGGTAGCAAAAAGCACCTTCCTACCTCACAGAAGTAATTGCATTAGCATTTTGATAGGCAATTATCTGTTTTCAATCATTTTCAAGGCTTTTTTAGGTGGGTGTATATGTTTCTAATATATATTTTGTACCTCACAAAATGATATTATTTCTATATCACCGTTTTGATTTACAATATCAATTTAAATGACAGTCATGATATGGCTAAAACAACTTATTTAAATGCTACCCCTCATTTCAGACCTTTTTTGCTGTTTCTAATATTTCAACATTACAAACATGATGCACTTTGGAGCTCTGTCTCTAGCCCCTGGTATATAAACGGCAGTTACATTTTATAAGGAAGGGGTACAGGGTAGAAATGAAAACTGACGGTTCTTATCTCAGAGACAGCTTTTCCCTCTCTGAGGCCCAGCACATCAACAGAAGTCATATAACAGACCTCTACAAATTTGTATTTAATCTGAATACCAAATATTTAGTTCTAGGGCTGAGCCCCGGTGGCGTAGTGGTTGTGCGCAGGACTGCGGCCCACTGGGACGGAGGTTCAATTCCAGCAGTGGGCCTGGGCCTCCTACTCCCACCGCTGGATAGCAGTGATGCCCCCCCCCCCCCAAAAAAAATTCGGTTCTAGACCATTTTATTCCTTAGCTCTAGATCCCAGCCTGACTTACCAAGTCATCCAATTTCCCTAATTCAGTTTTGTTTTCTTTACTCCATTCTAAAAACCAGTTTCTCTCTCAACACTAAAACTAGTAACACTTTACATCATAAAGAGACACTTCAAACTTTATGTAGTCTTATAATCCTGTTCCATGTTAAGTATGCACAGAAAGAATACAATTGAACTGGATATTATTAGAGCATTGTCTTCAGGAGCGGAAGGTAGACTAAAATGAGTTTTTTAAAAATGAGATTTTCATTATATCATGTAACTTTTGACTAAAGATTTCTTACTGTTGGAGGCTGAAATGAGCACAGTGAGGAAAGAGATGTGTTCTGCCCATCTGAGTTGTTTTTGATCACATTAAATCCCTCAAACTAATTTTTTTTCCAATGACTACTGTGAATAACAAGAGTTGACAATAGGGAAAAGGTGGGGAAGGAAATAAGTAGGAAATTGTGACAGGCAGACATGAGAGCCAAGCCTATTTTAAAGGTCAACAAATCCATTTAGCTATTATGATACCTTGTCAGCTCCTAACACACTATAAGCATTTAGTATTTGCATCATAGTGAGTTTTGAAAAGAATTTCCCAGTTGGGGCTTGGTATTTTCTTTTTTCAGTTAAAAATAAGGACAGTAGGGGCTGTTAATAATGTATCAAATAAAACCTGGTCTGGTTAATCCTGACAAAAGCCCAATGCACAGTGAAAATCCCTGATCAGCAATATTCCTGCATTTGTAACTGACAATGTATGCGACTCTTAATTTAAACAGAGTCAGCAGTCCTAATCCGTGTATTTAATTCAGGATTAAACCATTTTCTAGCTGGGCTTGCACGTTTGCATTTTTTAACAGATGATTGATACAATGGCATACTCAAACTTGCTAGGCATCATTTACCAGAGTCTGAACTCTGAGAGTGGCTTTAATGTTCTTTAATAGATTATTGTTTAGAATGTTGTTGTGAGGTGCTGTTGAGTCCGTTCCAGCCCATAAGGAGGTCAGGTCAATAGAACAAAGCTTGAGCTGCTCCCGCACCATCCTCACCCTTGCTGGCCTGGATCCCATTGTAGTAGCCACTGTGTCAATTCAGCCTTCCTCCAATCCCAAGGCCCTGTCCTTCACAGAGTGCAGCCTCTCAGATGACTTACTCAGCAAACAGATCAACTAAATCTGGTGAAAGGATACATTCCTAACACACATTTTAAAAATGTAATCATGTGATATCTCCTTGTTTGGTCTATGTACCAGTTACACATCAACACAATGATAGTCTCTGAAATTCCCTCTTATTCTTTTAATCATTTTATGGGGGACTCGCACAACTCTTATCACAATCCATCCCTCCACCCATCCATTGTGTCTAGCACATCTGTACATTTGTTGCCATCACTATTTTCTTTTTTTCTTTTTTTTTTTTTTGTGGGCATCACTGCCTCTGGTGGTTGTGAGCACTACCCAGCCACCGCTGGATTTGAACCGCCAAGCCTGCGGCCTGCAGTTCCGCACTCAACCACTTACGCCACCGGGGCTCAGCCCGCCATCACCATTTTCAAAACATTTTCTTTCTACTTCAGCCTTTGCTATCAGCCTCTCATTTCCCCCCCTTCCTCCCCCACCTTCCCTCCCTCATGAACTCTTGATAATTTAAAAATTATGATTATTTTTTCAGGTCTTACACTAACTGATGTCTCCCTTCTCCCATTTTTCTCTTGTCCGTCCTCCTGGGAGTGGGGTATAGATAGATCACTATGACTGGTTCTCCTTTTCCTCCCCCGCGGCCCCCCTCCTTCAACTTCCTCTACTGGTATCACTATCTCAATATTGGTTCTGAAGGGTTTATCTGTCCTGGATTCCCTGTGCTTCCAGCTCTTATCTGTACCCATGTGTCATCATTGCTACACTGCACCCTGACTGGCTCACCTCCTCCCAGCGACCTTTCTGTAAGGGGATGTCCAATTGTGCATGGATGGCTTTGGGTCTTCACTCCACACTCCCCCCTCACTCACAATGATATGATATTTTGCTCTGGGTCTTTGATGCCTGATACTTGATTCTATTGACACCTCATGATCACATGTTATCATTGTTTATTATGATCCAGACAGTCAAAATACCTTTGCATGGTCAATAAAAACACAAATTTACATCTTTTTGGTATTCCTTTTTTTCCAATAAGATGCAACTAATGCCACCAATAAGACCCTCTGTTAAATCTGGGTTGAATTTCTAGCAGCTCTCTTTTGATGTCCTGTTGCAAATGGTTTCGCGTTACCTTTGACAAAAAGTTTACTTGTATATGATACTAATGATATTGTTTGGTGATTTCTGAATCTTCGTGACTCACTTTTCTTAGAAATGGGTGCAACCATGGATTTTTTCCAATCAGTTGGCCAACTTTCTTTGTATAAACTAGGGAATGTTTTTGTTGAAACATTTCAACAATTGTCGAAACATTTCAACCAATTACTGGAGGCTTTTCAGTGCAGCTTGACTTCTTCAGTATTATAATTTCTTGATCCTATGCTGCCTCTTAAAATGGTTGATCTTCAAGCAGAAAGAAAATGTTGGGGCTGAGCCCCGGTGGCGTAGTGGTTGTGCGCGGAACTGTGGCCCACTGGGACGGAGGTTCAATTCCAGCAGTGGGGCTGGGCCTGCTACTCCCATCACCGGAGAGCAGTGATGCCCCAAAAAAAGAAAATGTTTTGCAAATGATGAAGGCAACATATATACAAGTGTGCGCAACAAAATGGACATCTGTATGGATTGTGATATGAGTTGTATGAGCCCCCAATAAAATGACATAAAGTTCTCTCTTACACACATGAGTGTCTCTGGATGTTTCTCTAGTCTAGCTCCATTAACACATAGGCATATAGATATTATGTTATCATAAAACAGAACTGGAATTCAAGATAGATCTTGAAATGTTCCTTTGGAAGATTAATGCAATGCCATTCCTCTTGAATCTGTCATTCCCAGCAGAGTAAACCACATGATTGTGTGACTCAAAGAGCCAACACCAGTCCATTTCACCTCAGTAGTGTCTAGGATATCAAACTTTATATATTCCACTTTGCTTTGGCAACTTTCAATTTTCCTATATTTATACTTTATACATTCTATGTTCGTGTTATTAGTGAATGGTTGCAGCTGGGTTGTTTGGTGGTTTTTTTTCCCCCTTTTGAGCTTTTCCCCATCACCAAATGAACAACTAGAAAGGTTTGCTCCATTTATATCCTTCAAATCAACACTACTTTGAGGTAGCAAGTCTTCCCAGTTGTATTCTGAGTGTCCTCTGATCTGAAGGGCTCAACTTGTGGCACTCTATCATACACTGTTCTGCTGTTGTTCATAAGATTCTCGGTGCGGGCTGAGCCCCAGTGGCCTAGTGGTTGTGTGCGGGACTGCGGCCCACAGGGTTGGTGGTTCAAATCCAGCAGCAGCTCTCCAGGAGCAAGGCTGGGCTTCCTACTCCCACCAGGGCAGTGATGAGAAAAGAAAAAACAAAGCTTCTCGGTGCTTAATTTTTCAGAAGTGAACTACATATTTCTCATTTCTAGTCTGGAAGCTCTGCTGGAAGCTGTTCGGTGTGAGTGACCCTGCTGGCACTGAACTGACCTGTGGCATAGCTTCCAGTCTCACAGCAGCACACAAGCCACCACAGGAGACAAACTGGCAGGTGGGGTTGTAAGAACAGATACATCCTAGTTGCACTGTAAACAATTACTTTCCCTTAAACTCAAAGATCTTCACATAGGCATAGATTTATTTTATCTTCCTACCATCTACCTGCAGATGGATGGAGACTAAGGTAAATTAGATGAGCTAACTTAGACACAGAAAGGGGGAAAGTATAGCCCTAGAGTTTCCAAGTCAGTGACTAAAATAGACTTATGTCCAAATAGAACCTCCATCTAGACAGAAGGCAATAGTGAATCTAAGTGGTTCCCCAGCCTCCTTAGGTTTACTGAATCGGAAGAAATTTGAGTATCCTTTAAAAAATATTTATTATTTATTATTATTTTTAATCCTTTTATTGGGGGGCTCATACAACTTTTCTCACAATCCATACATAATTCCATTCTGTGTCAAGCACATTTGTACATTCCTTGCTCTCGTCATTCTCATAACATTTGCTTTCAATTTAAGCCCTTGGCTTAAAAAGCTCCTCATTTGTTCCTCTCCCTCCCTACTCCCGGTTCCCTCATAAACCCTTGATAATTAAAAATTATTATTACTTTATCATATCTTAAACTGTCTGATGTCTCCTCACCTACTTCCCTGTTGTCCGTTCCCCAGGGAAGAGGTTATATGTAGACCCTATAAGGGTCTTATACGTAGGTTCCTAAAGCTTCCCCCTTTCTGCTCCACCTTCCCTCCACCCTCCCGGGGTCACCACTGGTCCTGAAGGATTTATCTTTCCTGGATTCCCTATGTTTCTGGCTCCTATCTGTACCAGTGTCCATCCTCTGGTCTAGCCGGATGTGTAAGGTAGAATTGGAATTGTGATAGTGGGATGGAGGAAGAAGCATTGATGACCTAGAGGAAAGCCGGGTGTGCAGGAAAGTGCGCCTGTAGTCCCCGCTACCGGGAGGCTGAGGCTGGAGGATCGCTTGAGTCCAGGAGTTCTGGGCTGCAGTGCGCTGTGCCAATCGGGTGTCCGCACTAAGTTCAGCATCAATATGGTGGCCTTCTGGGAGCGGGGGACCACCAGGTTGCCTAAGGAGGGGTGAGCCGGCCCAGGTCAGAAACAGAGCAGGTCAAAACTCTCGTTCTGCTCAGAACTAGAGGGAAGTTATATGCATCATCATTGACTGCTACCCTACACCCTAACTGGTTCATCTCCTCCCTGTGACCCCTTTGTCCGTTACCTACCGATAGATTTTGGGTTGAAATTTCACTATTTTAAAGCGTACTTTGTTAGGCAAGTAGCAAATGCTACCAGTGCTCTACTCATTGTTTTTAATTCATATAAGGAGGAAACAGGATAGAAATCTTTATTTCAGGAGAGAAATCTTAAGAAAGGAAATTAAATTTGCAGATAAGCTATTAACATTTTCTCCTTATGCTAAACATGGGATTTTTTAAATACAAGACTATATAAGCATATACATTCTCTAGACAAACCACAGGGGCTCAAACTCTGACTCATTGATGTCTTTTATAGCTACTAACCTTGGGCAACTTTTTAAACCTTCCTTAGCCTTTTCCCTTATTCATAAAATATGGTTTGTACAAGTCTTCGTAGGAACACAATTGTTAATTAAAGTATCAACCATTAAAATTTTTCAAAAAATGTATCAACTATAAATCTAAGTATTTGTAATAATCCCAAGTCCCTTTTTTGAGAAGAGAACTAACCTGTAAATCAAGAATAGTGTCTCTTTAAAAATTTTTGTTGGAATTTATCACCAAATCCCTGAGGATACTTTTTTTTTTTTTGGTTTTTGGGGCATCACTGCTCTCCGGCGGTGGGAGTCGGAGGCCCAGCCCCACTGCTGGAATGGAACCTCTGTCCCAGTGGGCCGCAGTCCCGCGCACAACCACTGCGCCACCGGGGCTCAGCCCTGAGGATACTTTTATAGTCGCACTGGAGGGAAGTGAGCTAGCTACAAGAAATCAAATGAGCATAGCTGGATCATTGGAAGGGGGTCCTCAGACACATGCATCAGAATGCTGGCCTGTTCAACTTCAACAAACACTGGGGGGGGGGGTTAATTCTTAGATGAAACAAGGTTTGGAGCCATAGTTAAAAACAAGGTTTGAAAAGACTTCACCAGGATCCAGTAATGAGCCAAAAGATCAAAAATGAAATTACCTTAAAGAGATAAATGGTAAAGTTCTCAACTTACGTTCAAATAGCCATCTGCAGAAGTAAACTTTGGGGACATTTAATTAATAACAATACCAACTAATACGAGAGAGAACGCTATCATTTGCCAAAATTCATGATCTAAACCATCAAAGGAACAAGCCTAGGGTAAAGGGATAAACTTGGGATAAACTTTAATCTTTATCAAGGAAGATGACAGATGCATTAAATTCTGCGTTGGTCTAGTTCCATACAGATGTACAGTCTTGGAGACCCTATGAAGTCCTTCTGAATGGTGGCTATGAGGCAGAATCTAGTCCATGGCCGTAGGTTTTAGATTTTAGTGCACTGGAGTCGACTGTACTATAAGCCAGTGGCACTCCTTGTTGCAGGAAATGTTCAAGAAGCAGCTGGATGACTGATCAGTAATATTGAGAGAAATTTCCATACTGGACAATAGGTTGGCTTGAATGATCACTAAAGACCCTATCATTTCCTTAGGCTAGGGAAGTACGGCATGTTATCCAAAGAGTCCAGTGACGGGAGGTCATCAGGCTTGGTCAAGTGGAGGGGCAGTGACAAAGAGGAAAGCCCTCGAAGACATGCATGGACACAGTGGCTACAACAATGGGCTCAAACCTCACAGCCATTGTGAGGCTAGCGCAGGAGCGGGTGGTGTTCCATTCTGTTGCTTGTAGGACTGCTGTCGAGTCAGAACGGATTCCATGGCACCCGGGAACAACAGCAATCATGTTAAACTGCTCATGCAGAAAGCTCCTACAGCTTCCCCTCCCACCAACAGTGTGTAATACTACGCACGACGACACATTTCCTCACATCAGCATCAAAACCAGGTATCATTTTTTTTCCTTTTCTGTCAAGATGACGAATACAACTGGTATTTCATTATGGTTTGTGTGTGTGTTTAATTTGCAGTTCTCTCATGAGTTCTGAAGTCAGACTTTTGTCATAGGTATTCACGCATACTAGCGGTTTGCTGAGGGCCAACAACATGCCACGTCCTAAGCTGCGAGACACTCTGTCAATCAATTCACCTGCTGTCGAATTTTGCTCGGTGAGCTACCAATTCTTCAGTCATTTTTTTAATTGAAGCATTTGTCTTTTCTTATTGATCTGTACAATGTTCTTCTATTCTGACAATGTTAACCCTATCACATAATATGTAGCAATGTTTTTTGTTTTTAATTTAAGGCCTTTCATTTTATTTCCTGTAAAGCTTGGATATCAACAAAAACAAA
Organism: Nesogale talazaci; assembly: GCA_004026705.1. Lineage (NCBI taxonomy): Eukaryota > Metazoa > Chordata > Mammalia > Afrosoricida > Tenrecidae > Nesogale > Nesogale talazaci. The sequence goes on along the minus strand of PVJH01020194.1, from coordinate 7,636 downwards.
CAGACTCACTGCTATTGAGGGAATTCTGACTCATGGCAAACTTTTGTAGAAGGACTGAGCCGCCGCCCCTGTGGGTTTCTGAAACGGTAATTCTTGACCGACCCAGTAGAGAGACTCATGTTTCTCCCAAATGTCTGAGTTAAACTATCAATCATCTCCTCTATGATAGGATATTGATATTGATCCAGCCTTTATTCATTTTTAAACTGGTCATATTTGGCATGTTAGCCAGCTCCTGCTTGATTCCAAGTCATTTGTAAAACCAGCTTTGGCAAGTGCCTTTTCTGTAGCTCAGTGGTTCTCAACTTCGCGGCTCTTTTATGCATGTTGTGATCGCCCAACCGTAAATTATTTCATTGCTACTTCATAATTGTAATTTTGCTACTGTTATGAATCAGGTGAAAGGATCATTCGACCCCCAAGGGGGTCGTGACCCACAGATTGAGAACCACACTCTAGCTTAACCTACTATTTTTTATAGGACTCTCCGGACTTTAGGCAACGATTCAAAACAGTTTCTCCCAAAAGGCTAATTAAGAGAGTCAGTACTTCAGCTGTGTTTACCAGATTCATCACTGCTCTAGGTTATGAGCAGATATTCTGGTAGATAATGACCTTTTAAGACTATTCAGTAAAGTTAAGTAACAAGCCATCAATTTTTCACTGAGGGTCCCTAAAATTTAGTTTCTCTGATCTGAAAGCTAACTTTTTCCCCTCACTGTTTCAGAGGAAAAGCAGAACAAGTGTGCACAAATGTGGATCTGCAAGCACTGTTTTTCTAACATCTACTCATTTCTTTGGAGCAGAAGTGCCTTCTACTTTCTAATCAAATAATAGCCTGCATATTCAGCAATCATAACAGATCGGAACATGAAGACTGTGGCCTTTGGCTATATTAGGAGGGATCTCCTAGAGTTTACTGGCAATTTCCTGACTCCCAAATGTAATTCTGCAGAACATCAGATTTTCCTTCTATCATTTGTTTGGCAAAAATGCTGTCTGAAAAAACTTTTTGTGATAATTGAAATGTTCTCTAGCTCACTGTTTAAGATGGTAACCATTAGTTACATGTGGCTTGTTAAGCACTTAAAATGTGACAAAAGAGAAATTAAAAAAAATTAATTCTATGAAATATTAATTAAATAGTCACAACTGTAGGCTTAAAAACATTTAGCTGGTGAAAATACAGTGTGCCAATAATCAATGATCTAAGATCAAAAGGATAGCATTTACCCGAGGACGAAGTTCAAAGGGTTAGGCAAGAAGGAGGAATGGAAACAGGAAACACTGGGGAGGAAGTGGGATAAGCAATGATACATTGAGGCCCTTGCAACACATGAGCCGAATCAGGACGTGTATGAACTACTTAATGTAAAACTATCATCTGCTCTGGAAACCTCCACCTCATTCACAATAAATAGTTTAAAAGAACTCTGTGTGCCCGGCTCAGTTTGAATTTTCAATAAGTAATGAATTACTTTGTAGTGTAAGAGCATCCCAAATATTACAGGGGACAAAATTATTTCTTGTTTATTTAAAATTCAAATTTAACTGGTGGGCTTGAATTGTATCTGACAAGCTTACTCAGCGTGGCTAGTGGCTATGATATTGGACAATACAGTTACGAAGTGTCCTGTTTCTTAAAAAGACATTTTCAGAATTACTGACAGAATGAAAAAAAAATGGTTATGGTCTTATTTTTGTAAAATAAGTAAAAGAACGATGTCACGGCCAGGACTACCAAGCCAATGATATTCAATTCAATAATCTTTCATTAGGTTTCTATTCTGTGCAGGGTAAATAATCAGCTGTATGCACTGGCATGGCCACACAAATTGTCTAAGACCAGTGTTGATTTTAGCTGGTTGGCACATGTTTGTAAAACTCTCACAGTGAAGAAAATGCATGGTACATCTTGAGATTCTTCTTGCCAGGAATTCACAGGCTGGTGGAGAGAAGTCAGAGACCAACTTTAAAAACAAATGAAACATAACGAAACCAACCCCCCTTTCATATAAGACATTCTAAGTGATATGCACAAAGAAAGTGTTATGGAAATATCGAGGTTCAGTCCCAGAGGATACCATTAGATGTATGATGCCATTTTTTGCTTGATTTTGCCAGCATATACTGAACTCTCATTTTCTCATTTTTTTTCTTTATCTCCACTGGCAAAAAGAAATGCACAATTTTTCCATCAGTCACAGATATGACTGTGTTATACACTGAGTATCATCCAGCCCATATTCTCGTCTTCAGTACAAAGAGCAATTGTATCCCCTTTCCTCTCTTTCCCAATTCCCAACTCCTAGATGAGAGTCCCTTCATTTGTCCCCCATCACTCCTCTATAAACATGGCAAACCAAACACCGCTCCCCTCCGCCCCCCGATTTCGACTTTGACCCTGACTCTCAGCTGTTGACAAGATTGTAGCGAATTTTGTGGCATAATGTTCAGTTTCCCTCCAGCTACAATATTAGCTGCTGGTGGACAGTGACTGAGTCTCTCTCCTAGAATTGCCTTCAACAAGGAAGTTAGCTTTTCTAAAGTTGTGCTCCCTCTCTGGGGGCAGCCAACACCCAGTAATTAGTCAACCTTGCTTCAATTCTAGACAACCGTGCACTGCCATCAACTCCTTAAAAGCTCAAAGAGGCCTCTATTGCGGCGAAGCCCTTCAATCCCTTCCTCCTGCCCCGCCCCGCCCCCTTCCAGATTCTGCTTCCCTTCCTTACAGCTGTTCTTCTGAATGCCCTCCCTGAACACATATCTCAGTCCAGGAGTCTCTTTAAACTCTGCAAAAAATAAAAAGTTGTAGGTTGCTGAAACATCTCTAAAGTAACCTGTCAGATTGTTAGGGCAAATGTCTACTCTTGTTGTGATTGTTTTTTTTTCTACTGTCCAATCCACTGTCCTGGAAAAACAAGGAGCTTCATTGGCTCGTTTCAAACAGATGGACAAACTTCTTAGAGGCAGAAGACTAAGCAGTTTCTGAACGGAGAAACTTCCTGGGGTTGGTTACATTCAATGGAATGACCAGACGGGCAGGTGCCTGCAATTAATATTGTAAATGCAGATGACCCATGGAGATCCATAAGTCTCTGAATGCCCTTGTGCTAATCCAATCTGGGCCAACAAAATAGTCAATCATTACACAGAAGAGCTCAAGAACCAACTTCACCCTCTGCTAGAGATAAATACTTCTTTCTTCCATTAGGCCCCTTTACTTAGTGTGCTCGGGATGGGATTTTCCTGCAAGCCTAAGAGCTGGTCTTTTAAACCTTGGGAGTGGGACTCGACACCACTGAGTCACACCCGCTGAGCCCTGTGGAATTTGACTAGCATTTCTCTGATTGCCACCTGTCAGCCATTCATCTTTCCTTTTGGCTTGATGCCTTCTTTAGGTTTCACTGCAGAGAGGACTTTGGGAGGATAGAGAAGGGCAGCACCGAGTCTCACAGAGTTTCTACTCTGTGCCAAACCATGAGAGTAAATGCATTGTTTCATTTGAGAATAACCTACAAGGTGCACATAGCTGCCCCCCTCTGCCCTTGCTTCACACAAACACACGGCATCAAGGCTCAAAGAGTTACACAATCGAATTCTTTGAAATCTTTAACTTCTCTTCAATAAGAGTGTTTTCATCTGTCCTATGTCTGCACAGGGTTATGAAGCAAGGTCTTCAGTCAATTCTTATGTTAGTCTCTGTAGAATTGATTTACTACTCTGGAGGCCAATCTAACCCTTGAGTGCTCTCCCACCCCCACCCTGGCTGAAGATACATTCCTAAATGCCTTTTGGTCTTGGCTGCCCTGGTCTTGTAGATCAGATGATCTCTCTTTACAGTTACGCAAGGTTCTTGCTGTATCATTGATAACCGAACGCACCTCACAAGTATGTGCTGTGTTCCTTTTACCTACAACATATAGGAGGCTGCCCTTGGGTGGCGTAGATAATTAACTGCACTCACTTGCTAATCAAACGAATTCACCCAGAGAGGCATCTTGGAAAAGTGTTATGGCGATCTACTTCTGAAAACTCATGCCTTGAAAACCTTAGAGAGCATAGTCCTGAGTCAAACCCCACCACACACACTTAGCCACAATTAGAATGTTAAATTGTGAATGGTTAAATATCTCCACAGACCCCGCGGCCCTCACTTCACACTTAACTCACAGGAGAAGATTTTTGTTTAAGTAGATGATAAATGCTCTTATTTCTTCTTCCCCTTCTGGAGATGTGATTTGGCATAAAGTACAAAGAAGGGAGTTAGTTTAAAAAATACATAAGGTTCTCTGTGTCGCCATCAATCAACAGACAGCTCTGTAAAGACTTCTGTTTTGCGTGCCAGTGGAGTCCTTGCGCTTGTTGTATTACCATCCAACGAGGAAAGGAAAGGGCTCTGTACAGACAATGTCAAACACTATTCCCCAGTGCGCAGGCAAGAGGCTAGTACATATTCTGCCGCATAAGGGGAAATGATCTCTTTCCACACTGTAGATCATTCTGTAACTGTATTCCAGAGTTAGAATTCTGACTGGTTGAAGGCACTGGTCCCCGAGGGATCGTCTTCTAGACCAAAGGACCACGACCAAGAGCCTCACACAGTATTAGCTGGCACAGTGTTCAACATGAAACAACCAGGAGACATCACATACAAATCTGGGCTTTTAGTGAAAAGAAACTGAATAGGAAAAAGAAGAGGAGAGAAAGATAAGAAAGAGGAGCTCTAACAAGCGGAAGGAAGGAAGAAAGGGAAAAGCTGAGTGAGAAAGAGAAGGAAAGAAAGGATGAAAGGCAAGTATGGAAGAAAGAAAGGAAGGTCAAGAGATGCAGAATGAAGATTTATTTTGTGTTTTCCAGAATCATAGACACTTGTGGGTGCATACATGCACACAGCTAATACTGACTCTCAAATACAGTTATGGGCGAATCATTTCCTCTTATGTTATAGAATATTCTCCCTGGTCATCCTGGACTCCTTTTTAAAAAATAAGAAAATTATCCTTGTGGTTGTATCTCCTCGCCCACCCACTTTTGACTTTCTGTGTGTGTTTTTTTTAATGTTATTGATTTGTTTTGTTTCTGGGCAGAATTTTTAAAATTGTTATCTAGTCAAATTTATGAGTCATGTCTTTTGTTATGATTTTGAAACTTTGTGCCATGCTTAGAAAGATTTTAATTACTGAAGATTATTTTCCATTACTTTTATGATTTTATTTTGCCATGTAAATATTTGAGGCATCTGGAATTTGTTTGGGTGTAAGGAAAGAGATAGGGATCCAAATTCTTTTTCACCCTAGATAGTAAGCTAAATGCTCCACTTCATTAATAATCTTTCCTCCCAAAGTCTTGAAATACTACCTTTCTCTTATTCACAATTTAAATATAACTTGTGGTCTCTTCTGGAAAAATTTCATGCCACCAATCTGTCTGCCTATTCCTCTGCTACTATTAAACAGCTAGTTATAGTAGCTGATAAAATGTTTACATTTTCTAGGGAAATCTTCCCTTATTCGTTTTCTTTTTCAGAATTTCTATCATTATTCTTATGCATTTGCTTTGCTATTGCTTTGTCTGCTACTAAAATTTCTGGCTTCATTTCTTATTGAGATAAGGTCAAATATATAGATGAATATAGGCAGATTTATGTGTTAATATTTTTGAGAGACTTACTTCACATTAAATAATTCTCTATACTTTGGGGCTTTCTATCCATGTATTGACTTTTTATGATCAGGAAGGGAAAAAAATTTTGTTTTTTTAAAAGTTTTGTTCTAAAATAAATAAATAACTACTTCAAGGGTAAACAATGATTAGCAGAAATAGACTTATTTACCGGGTCCGTTTTAGAGCTTCTTAAATCCTAACTCCCACAATTATGTCTTCTGTTTATAGTAAGTCTTGTTTTCTCACGGTAAGACAAAACAGCTTCAGCAACACATTTTGACACAGTCTGCATCTTATACTAATGAGAAATGTTAGTTCTGCGTCTCTCTGTCTGATTTCTGCAAATTCAAAAGACACTCTACTCTCTCAAAGGTTGTCTAGGCTGAGAAAAGCAGACTGTACACTTGGCCGGTTTCCCTAACATTCCCCAGCCAAGGCTGTCATTGTCTGACTTCACCAAGAAGGCTCAGGTTTCTAGTGACAAAGGAGCTGCTTCAAGTCCTCCCCTAGTCTCACCAGCAACCAGCTGCTTTTCTCTCAGGCGCTCCTGGGCCTCCTCTGCGCTCTAGAAGAGACAGAAGCCCACGGAAAGATCTCCTGTAAGCAATTGAGGCACGTTCCAGCCCAGCTCACTGCAATCCAGTCTCCCTACTCACAGGAACCCTAAAGGACAGAGTGCATCTTTTCTTTTTCTTTTTTCTCCTTGCCAAAAGCTTCATTGGCATATAGTTTGCATATGGTGTAATTCAATAGTTCAATCAGAGGCTGTGAATCTTTATGGGAGTAGAAAGCCTTGTCTTTCTCCTATACAAAGGCCCCTTAAGCGTGTCTTCCTGGCTTGAATGCAGTGAGAAAACAAACTGACAAAGTTACACTTTTCTTTAGGAGGTCATCTCTTTTTCTTTTTGTCACATAAAATTTTCATTTTTGTGAAGTATTTTATTGAAGATTTTATTTTTTAATTTACTATTAATTGGGAGTTTATACAGAGCTCATATCATTCCATTGTTCACGCTCATCAAGCAGTATTGTGCAATTGCTACTGCGATCAGTTTCCAAACATTCTGTTCTTTCCTGGACTCCTTGATATCGTCTCCTTTTTAACCCCCACTGTACCCACCCCCTTATTCTACTTGCTCTCTCTATAGATTCATCAATCCCGGGTTTCATAGTCTGACAATCATAAAACACGTCTTCAGTAGGGTGACCCCCAATGGCATACCACCTCCAAGATAAGCCCTAATATGAACAAACACACAAACAATAACAAAAACACAGACAATGTTGACTATCAGATCAGGTCCAGTGTGCATCAGAGGGGATCATCAACTGAAACAGTTTTAATTGTTCAAGTCAGGTTTATTCCTTTGATCTTCTATACTCTTCTCAGCAATGCACTCTGTTTAGTAATTACTTTCCTCCCATCTCTCAACTCTGGATAGAGGGAGATCTCCAGAGGCATATTTCCTATGTCGTTCCCACAGCTGTATCTTGGACACTCACTATCACCGATAGCTGCCTGCAAATGAAATTCTCACAATGTAGGCTCTGATACTAATCTCTTTCTATTGTTATTTTTTTTTAGTTTCTTTTTTTGGGGGGAGGCATCACTGCCCTCTGGTGGTGGGAGTAGGAGGCCCCTTGCTGCTGGGTTTGAACCTCCAACCCAATGCCACCCAATGCTCAGCCCAATCGCTTTCTATTATATGAGTTGCAATCCTTCAGTGACTCATGATGGTGTGTTTGTCACATGCTGCTTATTTGGAGTTGAGCCTTTCCCATCCCAGATGCTATTTTCTCTGGTAGCACGGCACCATCTAATTTCTTCGCCACACTTTGCACCCGTATCTTCTGTATTCCCTTCCTCAAGGAGAGCATCCATCAGGGTCATGATGTAAGAACTAATTGTTCTTGATTTGGAGCTAGGATTTAGTGTGAATCCCCCAAACCATTCCTGAATCTATAGTTG
>PVJH01020193.1:0-41170 GCA_004026705.1 Nesogale talazaci | reverse complement strand
CATCTCCCTCTAATAAACCAGAGCTTGGGTAGGTTGTCAAGCCCAACTCTTGCTACATTCGCCATATATGTAACCAGATCCAAGATGAGCAGTTTCTGGGCAAGGATGAGTAACAGTAATGGACAAGATACTCATCCTGTACGTCCTCATCTGCTGATCCAGCAGCCCCACCAAGCAGGGCCAACAAAGTTCTTTGCCAGAATTCAGACCCAAGGGTATGCTCCGGGTAAAGATCCAGTCCTGGATGCACAAACCATTGTAACGGAATCAAAGAAAGTCCTTGTATAACATGCGTTTACCAAGATCCCTGGTGGTGTAGTGCATTACATGCTAGGTTGTTATTGCAAAGGCGGCGGTTCAATTGAATTATTGAGTTGTATAATAGGTGAATTATATACCAATAAAACTGTGGAGATGTATGGGGGCGGGTGGAGATTGGCAGGTCAGACTGCAGGCTTCTGGCTGCAAAATTAATGAATCCACGGCTGGCAGGTCATCTGGCAGGTTGCTGATAATAGCTGATAATATCCAAGATTGAAAGAAAATATGTCAGGCAGCTGGCTCAAGTCCAAAGAACCAGAGGTCTTAGAGTCAGATGCAAGATTCAGACCCAAGAAAAAAATCAAGTAAGCTTTGTCACATCATTCACTTGTATTGGAAGCAGGCCACCTTCATCATGGGGAACTGTTAGGCCTTAACTGAAAGTTTATTTCCCAATGTTTAGTAGCTATCTAGGAAGCCCTGGTGGCATGGTGGGTTACACACGAGACTGCTAACTTTAAGGTAGCGGTTCAAAACCACCATATGCCCCGGGAGAAGGATGAGGCTTTCTGCTCCCATAAAGATTATAGTCTTGCTGAGCCCTGGTGGCATAAGTGGTTGAGTGCGGAACTACAGCCCGCAGGCTTGGCGGTTCAAATCCAGTGGTGGCTGGGTAGCGCCCATGACCACCAGAGGCAGTGATGCCCACAAAAAAAAAAAAAAAAAGATTTGGGCTGAGCCCCGGTGGCGTAGTGGTTGTGCGCGGGACTGCGGCCCACTGGGACGGAGGTTCAATTCCAGCAGTGGGGCTGGGCCTCCTACTCCCACCACCGGAGAGCAGTGATGCCAAAAAAAAAAAAAAAAGATTTTTAGTCTTAGTCTTTTATTTCAGTTGTAAAAGTGAGATGACAAAGGGAACAACATCATTTGGAAAATGTTGCAATAAAATGCATACCTTGTGCCTCCGACATGGCTCCAGCCTACCAGCTACAGAAATGGACCTGAGGCAAATGTGGCTACCCTGCCAAGTACAAGAGTAAATATAACTAGAGTACAAAGGTGAGAAGACTAATTACTGTGGGTGCCAGTTGAATGAAACACCTAAAAAGTATATACCACAGAAGTTGTTGCTGTATGAGTTAGTCTGGTTAACTAGAGAAACAAATTCATAAGCACATATGCACATAAAGAAGAGGTTTATGTAAAAGAGGGATGGAACATTGAGAGAGCATCACAGCCCAGTCCGGTCCAAGTTCATAAGTCTGATATTAGCCCATATGTCCAACACCAATCTATAAAGTCTTCTTCAGACTCACAAAGCACATGCAATGATGCCAGGATGATCACAGGCCAGTGGGTACAGAGTCTTATGTATCCAGTGGTGGTAGAAACACCTCAGCTCTGTCAGGGGTCTCCACATGGCTTCTCTGGCCCCAGAGATCTGGTTCCATCAGGGCAAACCCACGTGGCTTCTGCTCCAAGACGTCTCACAGGGAGTCAACCCCACTTCTCGTCAGTAGGGCCTCTCCAATGGACTGACTCTATAGTCTCTCACCTCCATAGGGGAAGTATCATGACATTTTCCAGAATCCTTAGAGAAAGCAATGCCCACACAGAGTTCTCATTGGCTATCTCCAGATTGACAGGCTAGACTCCACCCCTGCACTCCCAATCATGAAATTGACACCAAAGTACACGACTGACATGCAGTATCTAGTTCATCTTAAGGATTTCAACACACTTACACAGTTGTACAATAAATGTCCTTGTATTAAAAAATAAAAATAAATAGAAATAAGTGTTCTTGTATTAAAAAAAAGATTTACAGTCAAAGAAACCCATAGACAGTTCTATGGTTGCTATGAGTCAAAGCCAACCTGATGGCCATGAGTGGTCTGTCAAGCCATTGAGAATCCTCTCCTAGACAAGTTGACGCAAAATCTAAATGATCATAATAGCATACATTTAATATCATACCAATGGATAAAAATTGAATAATACCACAGAAAGAATCCAAAGAGCACTGGAAATATAAATATTTATCTAACACAAGATGTTTTAATTTATGTATCAAGTGACTTTCCTTTTTTCGATATCTGTTACAGGAGACATAGTGCTTGATATTATTCTACTTGCTAATAAATGAGGTATTAGGCACATTAAGAGAATGCAAAATTCAATATTTAGTTATTTGCAAAATATATTTGTTTTGCAATAGTTATTGTATTTCCAAATTCACCTTCCAAGAAAGCAGTAACGGACATTTATTAGAACATTTCATTTATAGACCATCAGAATATTTACATATCTCTGTAAGGGAATTCAACAATTCTTTGAGGAAAGAAATGGCTATAAATTCATTAAAATAACATAAATATATTTTATTTCCCATTTCCCCTCAGACTTTTAAAAATTGATTGATACTGTTATTACATGTAAAACCAACTTGCTCAAGGAGAAGTGGTGCTATTGTTACATCAATTATATATGTATCTTCGAATATGGAGTCAAGCAATTCCACAAGGAAATAAAATATACCCTTTATAAAATTTGTATACACTATCAATGATATTTTCCTTTTCACTTTGACCCGATGAGGTGTAACCTGGTATTCAGTTCTCTCTCACTGACCACATAAGACGCACGGCCATCACATGACTCTGCACATATGGTCCCATGCAAAGCAAAGCAAAGCATGGCTTCCGAAGGAGCAGGAGCTTGTATGTAGATACAGTTTGTGATCGCTCCCGTTCTCCAGCTGGTGTCCAAGATTTGGAAAAAGGATTTCAAGATGCAAAACACTCTTGAAGATCTGCAAAGGGCCCACCAACAAACATGGTAAGACAAAGGAGCAAAATGATTTCTTACTGCAGGCCACCGTCTATTTCTTTCCACTATCACAGACGTAAAGAACAAACTCACATCTTCCAAAGCCCTATTTTTAAATGGTGAATTAGGTGGGGGTTTACATACCTGAATATGGATTTTGCATGCACCATTTTGAACAACTTACCACACTTTCCAATGACTCACTGTTTCCCTAGCCCCTCTCCGCGGGCCCCCTGTCACCTCTTTTCCCCCCTCATCTCTCTGTCTGGTAGAGTATGCTCTTCCTCATTGCCCAAGTGACCACCGTCTACTCTCTAAGTTTATTGCTTTCCCGTTCCACCCCTCCCCTTCGGCCCCTGGTAACCACCAAAATCTGTTTCTTCTGATATGAAGATTTCTTTTTTTTAATAAGAGCCATTTCACCACAAGATTTGATTTCGCCACAAGATTTGATTATTTAAACCAATTTTCTAATATAAATTTTTGAGTTAATGTCAAAATTAGAGTATAAAGTTTATGTGATACTTCTACTTGTTTTATACATTATATGTAATTCTGATTACCTTTCCAATTATAGGTAAAATAAAACAGCTACAATTAAGTGACATACAAAAATGAAATCTCAGGGAAGAGAAAACAGCACGGATTTCTGAATCCCTACAGGCAATCCCAAACTGGAGTTCCTTTTTAAACTGTAATGAACTGGAAGAAACTTCTGTTGAATGCTTGAGTTTAATGCCTGCACATCATTTCTGCTAGTATAAATAGTGTTAAAATTACTAATAACAATTACTAATGCAACAAAATTTGTTCCAAATTCTACATTCATTTGTTGCTGTAATAAAAAAATCATCATCATCATCATAAGAGGAGGGAAAATGCTCACAGTTTGAATATGGTAGACAATGTGACCAACAACAAACTACCATGACAAATGATAATTCTCTTTATATTGTTGTTAGTTTATCCTTACCCCCTTATCACAGGAGAGGAGACTCTGGCTCACATTAGGCTCAGCCTAGATGAGCACACTTACATGAACACGAGAAATGACCAAGAGCGTCGAGGTCAGCATTTAAATACGGTATTGGGAGATGTGGAAGAGACTGTGACTACTACAGAAATTGAGGAAGAGACGTATGAAGAGATATCTAAATCAACAAAGTGGAATATTCTGATGCTCTTCATATGGGGTGATGGTGTTGTGCTAATTGCCCCTCCAGTGAGAGTTGGCTGAAACCAAGAGTCGGTTCAGAGGAGGAAAGAGGAGGCTCTTGAATGAAGGCTGTGTTTCAAAGGGAAACCTATGTAAACTTTGATACTCAGAAGTAACCAAGGGTCCATCTTTTCCTGAAATAAGGTGGTTTGCAGCTATAAACAAAGCGACCCTTTCAATATATGTAGTCACAAAAAATGCAGAGTCCTTTCAGCAAATAATTTGGGGATTTTTTTTTTGGGGGGGGACATCACTGCTCTCCGGTGGTGGGAGTAGGAGGCCCAGCCCCACTGCTGGAATTGAACCTCCGTCCCAGTGGGCCGCAGTCCCGCGCACAACTACTACGCCACCGGGGCTCAGCCCCAAGGGGATATTTTTCTTTAGAATAAATACTTCTTTTCCTATTTTCGTTTAAAAAAATAATCATCATGTAGACAGTGAAACTCCTTGAGAATCGGAATTTGCCATATCTGCAGACACGGATACGTAACAGAAATGCAGATCCTGCTTTGGGGAGTAGCTTTTGGCTTTGAGCGATATAAATTACTGACTAGAAAGAGGGGTCAGATTTTGTCAGCCTTACGGAATCATTTGAAAATTCATATAGAAAACACCTGGATTGTAACAGAAAAAGTTCTAGAGCCAGGATAGATCGCTGGGGAGTAAACCTCATGTTGGAAATCCTCGGAGGGAGCGGCTACTGTGCTCTCCATCCATCAGTTCCATAGATTGTTTGCAACACGCTACAACTTTAAATCGCCTCATTTCCCACTTGCCATGAATGGATTTAGCAACTGGCCCAACTCAAATATGATTTATAAGCATGAGATCAGTTCATTGCACAGAGATCATACGTTGCCATATTTAAACCAGAGACCTAGTTTGGGCTTAACTCACAAACTAGAAACACAAACTAGTGACGATCAATATTGGAAAGAAGTCTCCACAGAACGAATTATTTCTTTTTTTTTTTTTTTTTTTTGTTTGGGCATCACTGCTCTCCGGTGGTGGGAGTAGGAGGCCCAGCCCCACTGCTGGAATTGAACCTCCGTCCCAGTGGGCCGCAGTCCCGCGCACAACCACTACGCCACTGGGGCTCAGCCCTCTTAATTTTTTTTAAAAGTAGTTTTATTACAACCCAAGTGTGACAAAAGGAAAAGTTTCAGAACTTAAATTGTGAAAAAAACAAAAAACAAAAAACAACACAACCCCAATTTGTAGAAGGCTATGGAGGACCATGAGAGTCCAAAATCCATCTGCAGACTATCTAGTCAGATGAGTCTTTGGCAGACCCCCCTCTAACCACAGGTAAGGGTCTCGCAATGCTTTAATATCAGACAGAGATTATTGAAAACTTGATGACAGTGGATCAAACTTGATACTTGGTCAGTTGGCCCATCCTAAATTTGTTCCAGACTCAAGTATTTCTTGCTTGTTCCATGACAAAAAATTTTCTCTCTGGGCTCTTTAAATACCAGTGATGGTCTTTTCTTTCTTACTCATTATTTGTATTTTTTTTATACTTTTTTTTTGGTGGCGGGGGGGGGCGGGGGCGGGGCATCACTGCTCTCTGGCAGTGGGAGTAGGAGGCTCAGCCCCACTGCTGGAATTGAACCTCCGCCCCAGTGGGCTGTAGTCCCACGCACAACCACTACGCCACCGGGGCTCAGTCCTCATTATTTGTATTTTTATCTTTCTATTGTTATTATTTTATCCTTACCCCATAGAAAAGTTATTCATTAGCACACGCCTCACCTATCATACAATTAAATCAGTCAATCCTATGAAGAAGAATGGCCACATTCCATTTCAGAACATTGTCTTCTCGTACTCAGTCTTAGTCGCTCCCCACCTCCCCTCCCCTCCCCGGTCACGCCCCTAGGCAGTTAATCCAGCTATTGTCTCTATAGATTTACATATCCTGGATTTCATATTCAGAAGAGCCTACAAAACACAAGCAAAAATATAACTAAACAAAACAGAAAAATCTCAAGAAACCAGAAAATATTAAAAACTGGAACAATGATAAACTGGGTCAACCTGAGGGCTGAGCCCCAGTGGCGTAGTGGTTGAGTGCGAGACTGCGGCTCATAGGGTTGACGGTTCATATCCAGCAGCAGCTCTCCAGGAGCAAGGCTGGGCCTCCTACTCCCACTAGGGGGCAGTGATGCCCACAAAAAAATGGGTCAACCTGATGCTGGAGAGTCTTTCTGTTCCTTTCCTAATGTTCAAATGAAGTCTTATTTTGAAAAAAAAAAAAAATAAAATAAATAAATAAATAAATAAAATGGGTCAAAACAGAGATGAAATGATAGGCCATTACATTATAACTTAACTACATCTCTCACAGAGTGTGGACTCTGCAAATAGATCTTGGGCTCCCACTGTCACCCACAGCTGTCTGTAAACTGAGTGTTCAGGATTTAGACTCGGATACCACCTCCTCCTTCATATTTGGATTTTATTATTTATGATTCGTGAATCACACAGATGTGTTTCTTCCCTGTGGACTTAATTTGTGTCTCACTTGGATAGTTTTTTAAGACAAACTTTTTTGTTTTTTGGGAATCACTGCCCTCTGGTGGTGGGAGTAGGAGGCCCAGTCTTTGTTGCTGTGGAGCCGCTGCTGGAATTGAACCTCCATCCCAGTGGGCCACAGTCCCGCGCACAACCACTATGCCACCGGGTCTCAGCCCAAGACAAACTTTTATGATCCCAGACACCGTTCATTTTTTTTTATCATTTATTGGGGACATGTACAACTCATCACAATTCATCCATCCATCCATTGTGCCAAACACATTTGTATCTCCGTTGCCATCACCATTCTCAAAACATTTTATTTTTACTTGAGCCCTGGGAATCAGCTCCAGACCCTATTCTTTTTTTTTTTTTTAATGAATCATTTTATTGGGGGCTCATACAACTCCCATCACAATCCATACAAACATCAATTGTCTGCAGGTCACATCTACACACTTGTTGCCATCATCACTCTCAAAACATCCTCCCTCCACTTAGGCCCCCAGAATCAGCTCCCCATATTTCCCTTCCTTCCCCCTCCCCCTTGAACCCTTAGTAATTTACAAATTGTCACTATTTTCATACTGTACATTGTCCAATGTGTCCCAACACTCACTTCCCTGTTGTCCGTGTCCCAGAGAGGAGGCTACGTGTAGATCCCTGAAGTTGGTTCTCCCTTTCCTCCATCCCTTCACCCTCCTGGTATTACCACTCCTATTACTAGTCTTGAGGAGTCATCTAACCTAAATTTCCCATGTTTCCAACTTCACTGTACATCTCCTGTCCTAGCTGGATTTATGTGGTAGAATTGGGGTCATGATAGTGGGTGAGAGGCAGCATTTGGGAACTAGAAGAAGGTTGCATATTTCATAGCTTCTACCCTGTATCTTAGCTGGCTCATCTCCTCCTTGTAACCCCTCTGCAAGAGAATGTCACTTCACCTATTGATGGGCTTTGGGTCCCCAATCTCTACTCCCCCTCAATAATAATAATATACTTTTAGCTCTTTGATGCCTGACACCAGATCCCTTCACCACCTCATGATCACACAGGCTGGTGTGCTTCTTCCATTTGGGCTTTGTTGCTTCTGAGCTAGATGGCTGCTTGTTTACTTTCAAACCTTTAAGACCCAAGACACTACATCTTTTGCTCGCCGGGCACCATCAGCTTTCTTCACCACCTTTGCTTATGCACACATTTGTCTTCAATGATCGTGTCAGAAAGGTGAGCATCTTGGAACGCCAATTTAATAGAGCAAAGTGTTCTTGCACCGAGGAAGTACTTGAGTGGAGGTCCAATGCCCATCTGTTGTCCTACTACTAACTCTATAAGTATGCATGTTAACCTATTTCCCCATCATCACTTATAAATATATGCACCTTTGTACATACCTGTATTTGAACCTCTATAAGTGCCCATTATCCCCCAGTTCCTTCCTGTATTTCCATTTGCCCTCTTGTCCCACTATCATGCTCAATCTCCATTTGGGTTTCAATATTTTCTCTCTGTTACATTAGTCTTAATCCCTATCGGCCTTCCCTCACCCACCTTGTCACTGATTTTTTTTTTTTTTGGCATCACTGCTCTCCGGTGGTGGGAGTAGGAGGCCCAGCCCCACTGCTGGAATTGAACCTCCATCCCAGTGGGCTGCAGTCCCACGCACAACCACTACGCCACCGGGGCTCGGCCCCTTATCACTGATTTTGTATAAATTATTATTCCCTTTTTCCTGGGCTGGTCGATATCACCACCTTTCCCCCTCCTACCCCTCTCCCATGTTCTCTACCCTGGAACCATCAGTCCTGTCATTTTTGCCTCCAGACTCTTTGTCCAGCCTATCTTGTCTAGATAGACAGAGGTAACAATATGTACAATATGTACAAAAAAGGCCTCCTAAAATGAAGCAACTGAAGCAAATAAAACAATGATAAACAGCAGCAAGAAAAGCCCTCAATATGCTATACATATATGTAACAGAATAATAAAAATAATAGCAATATAAAAATCTGTATAAAGTTCGAGGTCTATAGTTGACCCCCCCGAAGTGCCCCCTGGTTGAGTCAGATGGGGTGCCATACCCTGGCCCCAAAGTATATCCTTGGCCCTCCATCTGTGACTCCATGCTCTGCTGGACATTCTTAGTGCTTCGCATTGGTGTGGTTGTGTCCGACAGGGTATAATCTTGACCCCGCTTCTTCATCTTGGCCCCGATAGACCTTGGAAAACCCTGTTCTTTATGATAGCTGGGCACCATCTGGTTGCTTCACCATACCTTGCTCTCAGACCCATATATCTTCAGTGATCTCTTCAGTGAAACGTTTCAATATTTTGATGAGGAGAGGGCACACTCACAAGACTAAGGGGAGTGAAAGAACTTGTCTGCTTTCATCTGCTCATCACAGAGGCCAAAAAAGGGACAAAGACAAACGCGCACTCCCTGCCGTGGAGTGAAACTTGACACGCAGCGGCCCTGTGGAACAGGACCACTGAGGAGAAGCTTCTGCTCCCGTAAAGAATTATTGTCTCAGAAATCCACAGGGGCAGTTCAACCCTGTCCTTTGGGTCGCTGTGAGCCTGAAGTTACTATATGACGGTGCATTTGTTTGTTATCTTTGCTTGGAATAGACCATAAACTGGAAACCTCATAGCAATACTTTTTGTTTTGTTTTTACTTATTCTTGTAGGGTTTCCAAAGGAGCCCACGTGATGTAGCGGACTCGCATTAGACTGCAACCCACAAGGTCAACGGTCCCAAACCACTAACCCCTACTCAGGAGAAAGACGGGGTTTTCGACACCCTTAAAGAGTTAGGGTCACTCTGAATGAGCATCAACTCGAGGGCAGCGAGTTTGGGCGTTTTGTATAACAGTAAAAGCACCGCCACTGAGTTTCCTCGGCCTCATCGTGGCCCCACGGAAGGTGCCTGAGACAATGAAAGGGGTAAAACGGAATCATAGAGGAGGCAAACATCGATTACCATATATCTTTCATAATTGGTAGAAGGAAATAAATATAATAGTATTTAATATTAAAATATGCATTGACTTCCAGGTGAATAATAAAATACTACTTCTATACTATTTTATACTCACTGGAAAGGCTGTGATTTTGAAAACAACAGATGTTGGCAAGGAGATGGACAAACCGTCACCCACTGAGAGCAGTCAGACCATTTTCTACAGTGGCTGCGCCAGGATGTTTTCTTAATAGACCCTTGGTCTTTTACTTTGGTCTTTTCTTATACACATAGGAGAGTCTATGAATTTGTTTCTCTCTGTCACCCGGACTTACACAGGTTAAAACTTTTACAGACAGGGTTGCAATGACCTGCATGGCCCATACGTGATGGCACCCAAACCTTTCGGTTTCTCTTCCTGGAAAAGAAATTTTTGGATTGCTCTATCTGTTCACTTAGAATTTTGACAGGTACTAAAGCTTGCTCCCAAAAGGTTTATATCAATGTGAGAGTCTCCCTAAACTTCATTAGTATTAGGTTTTGTCATTTTCATGAGCATCTAAGAGAGGCATCTCACATGAATTTGAGAGTTCAGGGGTAAGATGTCCAGGTCAAGAGAGGGTTGGTCTGGAAAAGAGAATATGGTGGGGCAAGGATGTCCTAGGCAGAGGACACATCATTGGTAGAAAGTTCTTGTGTCGAATGAATCAAATTCCAGTAGAATATGGAGTATGGAGTAGACCAAGAGATGGCATGAGAAGGAGACTGGAGAGAGAGGGGACTTGACAAAGGGAGAAAGAGAAAAGGGAGAAGAAGGTGAAGGGAGAGACTCAGCAGCGGCATCAGGAGCCGGCACCAAGCCCCAGAAGTTCAAACTTGTCATAGAAACTCTGTGTGGGGAGGCATGATCCCTGGAAGAGTTGTTTTTTTTTTTGGGGGGGGTGTGTGTGCATCACTGCCCTCTGGTGGTTGTGGGAGCTACCCAGCCTTGCTCCTGGAGAGCAGCTGCTGGATTTGAACCTCCAAGCCCGTGGGCTGCAGTCTCGCACTCAACCACTTACGTCACCGGGGCTCAGCCCTGGAAGAGTTTTAAACAGAGAAACGACCCAAGCTGTGTACATTTAAAAAGACAGTGTGAGTGGGTAGTACTTGGAAGAGGAAGCGTGACTGTGGAGAGAGAGAGTAGGAGGCTGC
The DNA here is from genome assembly GCA_004026705.1 of Nesogale talazaci. Taxonomy (NCBI): domain Eukaryota; kingdom Metazoa; phylum Chordata; class Mammalia; order Afrosoricida; family Tenrecidae; genus Nesogale; species Nesogale talazaci. The sequence continues at coordinate 30,191 of PVJH01020193.1, read as the reverse complement.
TGCAGTTGTTCAGGTGAGATGCTAGTGACTTTGACCCAAAATAGAAGCAGCAGGATTGAAGAAGGTAAGACACAGCTGAGAGTTAAGGCCTGGGGACTGGCTGGCTGTAGGAGACAAGATGATGAAAGAGGTGTAGTTTGCCTCTGTGATACAGCTGCCATGGGAATGACAAGAAGCAGACGCATGTGAGAGATGCTTAAGGACTAGGATCGATGAGGGTTTGATTGTGGATAGAGAAAGAGAGAAAGCACTTAGGAATGACACCTGGTCTTCTGGCTTGAACAATTGGTTAGATGGTGGTGAACACCTGTGAGATAGGAAAGACGGCGTGGAAACGGTTTTTTTCATTTGGGCCATTTAAGCTTGAGGTTCTCTGTGGAATTTCAAAGTGGAAGTGACCAGCAAATGGTTGGGTTAGTAGACCCGGTGTTCTAAAGACAGATGTCAGAAGGAGACAGTCTCCGATTTGTGGGCTGCGACTATCTAAAGAAAAGGGAGAAGCACCGGTGCTGAAGAGATGGACAGGGAAGGAGGCGGTGAAGGGGCAGCTAGAGAAACAGGGAGGAAGCAGGGGTGTGCAGGCCACGGAAGTCGAGGAAGTCAAGTATTTCCAGAAGGAGACGGTGAACGTAATAAAGAATTTCCTAAGACAAGTCAAAGCCGTTGAGAGGTGGACTGGTGGTAGAGGTCAGAGTGCAGGGAGTCGAGGAGTGACCGGAGAATGACCAGGGATGCAGGTGATCAGAGCCAGGCCCCCTACATTTGGGACTGCTGAGAAAGCAAGTGTAGAGGTGTCAGCTGGAGTGGTCCTGTCAGTTTTCTCACATATTCACCAACTCTGGATATGGCCAATTCTTATTGTTCACCCATCTGACTAGGGGAAAAAATAATGCCTTTCAGTAATTTTTAAAAATTACCACGAAATCATAGCAGCCTTTTACAAAGACGTCAAAGCAGGAAGTTCTTGGTTGCTGGTAGATCTTCCCTCCAGGTCTTTCGGTTCCCAAGTTGTGCTTCCACGTCTCTGCCCTTTCTCTGAAGGGTTCTCTGCTCGCGTGACGCCACGTTCAAACAGCAGGGCCAACATCCTCGAGGGACTGGAATCAAGTTCCTTTGAAAGGCTCTTTAAGTTTTGAGAACAAAAAGAAGCCAAAACGGGCGAGATCAGGACTGGCGCGTGGATGGGGAAAGGTTTCTCAGGAAATTTCTCCTGGGATCGCCCTTAACCTCAGAGAAGAATGAGAAAGTGCACGGCTATGATGGAAACCACTCCTTGGCACAACTTTTCTGGCCTTTTCCTCCGATTTTCATTTTCTTAAAACTTTTCCCCAGTAAGTTGCCATAGTTTCCCGGTGTGCCATTTAGTATTTTTATTTGCAACCATTTTATTACCAGTTAAATTTATTCTCACATTTATTGGTTGTTTTCCTTAGGACGTTCTCTCTTACCCAGGGCTGCTAGGTTTAGCAAATAAAACTCCAGGACATTCAGTAAGTTTGTGTTTTAGAGAAACAACCGTGATGGTTAAAGGCGTGTGTCTGCCATGACTACCAGGAGGGAAAGACTGGATCTGTAAAGACAATTTGGGAGGCTGCTGCAGTTGTTCAGATGAGGGGTGCTAGTGCTCTTGACCCCAAACAGGCCAGGACTCCCAGAGGTTTGGCAGTTACGATGTGATTTGGCAGTTCTGGAATGATGTAGTCATCTTCTATTTGGTAGCTCTGAATTAATGATGATATCTGTTATGAGCATCCAGTCTGCATTCAATACATATGGACATTCTAGAAAAGCTTGTTGAATTTTTGCTGTGTCCAGCTCATCATGATCTAACTTATAGTCCTTGGGACTTGAGCTAACAGCCTGCCATATAATCTCCTTGGTGGGCTTCATCAGCCCCTGGAGCCTTGAGTCAGCAGGCTGCCATTTGACCTGGCAATCTTGGGTCTGTGGGTCCCTGCGGCTATGTGAGCCAGGAGACATCAGGAGACATCTGACCTACAGACATGAGGTGAAGCAGCGGCTACAGCTGCAAGAGCCAATTTATTGAGAAAAATCTCTCTACATATTTATATATGTAAGATTTCACTGGTTTTGTTTCTTTAAAGAACTCAGCCTAAGGCAACAACAAATGCTTTTTTAGTATAAATGTATTCCAAATATTTCATCTTTAACCTCAAATGACCATTTCTTGGCTGGGTATTTTCTCTAGTAACCCTACTCCCGCTCCAAGGGTTGGGAACATTTTCTCGTACATTATAATTTCACTTAAAATTTTAGGCCATTTCCAATGTAATTTGTAAGGGATGGATCTAACTTAATTATAGATAGGACATCGTCCTAGCATTATTTATTGAGCAATACAGCAATTTTCAAATGATTTGGAAAGTCATCTTTAGTGGCTCTCATTTCCCTATTCAGTTTTGCCAATCATTGGTAAAACTAGCAAAGATTATTTTTAATTTCTAAAACTTTGTAATATAGCTTAATAAATGGGAAGCAGCTTCCTAACTTATTTTTCAGTTTTTTTCTGAAAAGTCTTAGAGGCTTATTCTTCAAATGTGTGGTACAATTCCTTTGTTAAGTTTTAAGTTACAGTCTTTGGAGATCTTAAATTAGAATGTGTGAATTTCTACATTAATTTGCCAAAAATAGGCTGATGTGGAATGTTGAATGTTTCTATTCAAGATGTTTATGTTCAAGTCTGCTTCCTAGTAAAGTTTTCTCCCTTTAAGGGTTTGTAAGATTTTTTTCTAATTATTTTATGGGTGTTTTATTTTTGCTGGTATTATTAATAAATCCCCTTTCCATTATATTTTCTAATTGTTTCATGTTTGATGGGAACACTCTTGACTCTTGTATGTTTACTTTGCTATTGGCCATGCTCCTGGACTCACTTAATATTTTAAATGGATTTTGGCGGGGATTTCCAGATACAGAATCATATTAAAATTAAATAATGATTATTTTAAGAACTTTCTAACACTTATGCCTCTTTCTATGCATTCCCCTCATTAAACCGACGAGGTCTCTCAGAACAATGCTAATGATGAGTTGCGATAGTGAGAATCTTTGATTGTTAGTTATCGAATGGGACTATTTTTAGAAAGTTGTGAAGTATGATGCTCAAGGCTGGTTTGAGACATTTAAAAATAATCATATGAAAGTATTTTATTTCTTTTTTATTAAGATTCTTAAAAACCTCGTTAAGGATATTAAATTTATCAAATGTATTTTTAATAATCTTGTGTGGGTTTTCCCTTTTTACTTATTAATAAGATAAATATGAATAGATTAGAAATATTGATACATCTTCTTATTTCTATAAAAATATCACTTGGTCAGGGTATATTATTCTTTTAAGCCATTATTGTAGTCTATTTGCTAGAATAAATTATATTAATAGATTTATTAATATTGAACCATCTTCACATTTCTAGAATAAATACCCATGATCATGCTATATTTTTCTCTTGACACACTGCTGTGTTCTCTTTGCTAATATTCTTTTTAAAATATGAAACTCAGTCCACAAGTTCAGTTGCACAAGAAGCAGCACATATCTCATCCTGCCATCACTGTATTGGGAGTCATTTTATATAACAATGAGTAAATGAGGTCGGTGATTGATTCCTTTTCTTTTTTTCACTAGCCTTTTTGGGCTTGAAGGACAGAGTCTTCCAAAACAACAACAAAACCAGGAATATTTCCTTCTCTCTTTAGGCCATAAGATCCTTTCCAAACTAATTTGACCTATCAATAAATAAGTTTCGGGGGGGGTATGGAAATTAGTGTCCCCTTGTCAATAAAAGACTTGTACTACACAGCCCACAACCTGGCATACAATGCAGGCATCTGCCTGCCCGGCCCCTATGGACTGCTCCAGTCTGCTCCAGTCGCGCGTTCTCTGGGAGGCACCGCTCTCGGTCCTGGTACATCGGTCCCGTTTGGAGGATGCGTTATCCCCATTTTATGTGGAGCAGACTGAGGCCCGGATCTGCCCCTGGGCAGCCCTGGGGTGAGGTTTCTGGGAGTCAATGTCATCACCGAGAGGCCAGGAAGCATGGTGGCTGAGAGTTTGGCCTCTGAGGTCCAGCCAATGGGCCAGGTGTCTGTGAGGTCCTCCCGTAGAGTTCTCACGAAGTCTGAAGGAGATGATGGCGCGTGGCACATGGGAGATGAAGGCTAGGAGATGTAGGATACCCTGCGTGGCCCCTGGAACCAGCTCAGAGCTGCAGAACCCAGCCAACATCCAGCCTGAGGTCTCCAAGCCTGGGCCCTGGCGATGCCTTCGGGCCTTGGGGATGCATGAAAAGAAAGATTGCTTGGCAGAGAATGCCAAGGCCATCCGATGTGTACTGGGATGCCCTGAGTGATCCAAAGGAGCGTGGTCCTCCCTGAGGTTTCCTTTGGGAGTCCTTTTCCTTTTGATCTGTCACGCAGACCTCGCAGAACCCTCTACTCTGCACTCCCGCTGCAGCTGGGGCCAGCTCCTCTCTCCCTCCACACGGCCCCTCTCACCGCGCCCCTCATGTCGCTCAGCCTCCAGCATGGCCCCCCCTGGCAGGACTGTGTGGGCTCTGATGGCTTCTCCTGGAAGAGTCAGCTGCCCTGGAATCTGTTGCTTCTGTTCTTTGGTGCCCTTGAGGCTGATTTTTGTTTTCAGTGGAGACTATTAAGAAGGTTTATTTTTGGTTTTAAAAAGGGAGAGGCAGTTTATTAATATTACAAATTCAAAAACCTGAATTCTCCTTCAGGCTTTTTGTTCTGTTTACATATCTTATTATTCTATTTATAAGTCTAGTAAATCCTAACGCTAATTTTTAAGGAGACTGAAGAATGTTGGCCCCATTTGCAAACCTAGTTAATTAAATACCTTCACTATCTTAAAAGGGCACTGACAAATTTTAGTTGATTCTTAAATTTTACATCAGGATGGCTCATATATAGAGGACGCAGTAGTTTAGTGCCCGTGGGAATCCTCTGGACAGTTCTCTCCCTTAGGGCCAATAAGACTTGGGATTAATTCACTGGCAATGGTTTGGTTATCAGCATTTTCTTTTCTTTTTTTTTTACTGCTTTTAATATTGTTTTTGTCTTTTTAAAAAAATCACTTTATTGGGGGTTCATACAACTCTTATCATAATCCATCCATCCATTGTGTCAAGCACATTTTTACATTTATTGCCATCATTATTTTCAAAACATTTTCTTTCTACTTGAGGCCTTGCTATCAGTTCATTTTTCTCCTTCCTTCTTCATCCTTCCTCCCTCATGAACTCTTTTTTTTTTATTTTAGGCATCACTGCCCTCAGGTGATGGGAGTAGGAGGCCCAGCCTTTGCTCCTGGGAGCCGGAATTGAACCTCCATCCCAGTGGGCCACAGTCCCCCTCATGAACTCTTGGTAATTCATCAGCTATCATTATTCTTTATGTCTTACACTGACCAATGTCTCCCTTCACCCACTTTTCTGTTGCCCGTTCCCCTGGGAGGGGATTCTAGGTACATCATTGTGATTGCTTTTCCCCTACCTCCCCCCACCTTCTTTTTATCCTCCTGGTATCACTACTCATTAATGGTTCCGAGGGGTTTATCTGTCCTGGATCCCCTGTGTTACCAGCTCTTATCTGTACCCTTGTATATGCTCTGGTATAGCTGAATTTGTAAGTTAGAATTGGGGTCATGATAGCTGGGGCCGGGGGGTGGGGAGCAACTAGAGGAAAATTGTATTGCTCCTTGGTGTTATACTGTACCCTGACTGGCACTTAGCAGCATTTTCTATGTGTCCGCTTTTGTTCTCAAGACAGTGTATGTAATTAACTTATCTAAATCTCACAATTTATGGCCATAACTCACCAGTGGGCCCAGAAGGCTGGCCAGCCCGCCTACTATATGCTCACAGACCCTTTCTCATTCAGTCCACTGCCATTGCCCGATTCCAACTCAGAGACCCCACAGGGCAGAGGAGAGCTGCCCTGTGTGTTTCTAGGACTGCAGCTGTTCATGGCAGGGGCGAGCCTCATCCTTCTTCTTTGGAGTGGTGGGTGGATTTGAACTGCTGAACTCTTAGTTAGCAACCCCACTCGTCACCCAGTATGCCTCCAGGGGTCCTCGGCAGACCCTTTACTCCTGGGGATGACCTCCCACATTCTGCTCTCTCCTCCCATTTCTTCAACCAGGAGCCATGCTTTAAAAAATTTTTTTAAGTCTTTTTCGGTGTATACTTCATATACCGTACAATTTAATTGGCCAATCATTTTAAGAATATTTATACAACCATTACTGCTATCGATTTCAGAATTTTTTTTCTTATAATTATTGTAGTTGACTCCTCCTTTCTTTCCAACCTCCTCTGCTATGCCCCTAGGCAATTATCAATCCGGTTACTGCCTATTAATCTATGTATCCTGAATTTCATATACAGAAAAATCATATAAAATACAAACAGGAAGAAAGCAAGGAAGAAAGCAAGGAAGAAAGCAAACAAACACAAAACTCCTAACAACAACGACTAGACCAAACAGAAAAAACCTCAATCAAACAAAAAGCAGAAAATACTAAAACAGAAACACTGAAAAAGGGATCAAAGGGAGATCAAATGACATTTTAACCTAACGCCATCTGCTGTAATCAAGTTTGCAATGCTCTGTCTGATAGGAAGAGTCTTCACATTCCTCAAGAGTGGTCAGAGGGGATTAACCAGAGACTTAATCCATTAGTGGACTCTGACAATCGTGGGTTTCCTCTGTCACCCATAAGCTTCTGCAAGCTGAGTTCTCACAATTAAGACTCTGATACCATTTCCTCCTTTAGATTTAGATTTTCTCATTTACAATCCTTGGATCACATAGGCTGGTATGTGGAGTTGTTTGAAACCTCATGTAGATGGCTTCTTGCTTGAAGACAAGCCTTCAAGACCGAAGACACTATCTTTCTGAGAGATGGGCACCATCTGACTTCTTCACCACACTTTGCTGTAGCACTCAGATTATATTGTCAGTGAGCTCTTCATGGGAATAAACATCAAGCAAGAAAATGTCATTAAAAGGGATTACTCTTAGGCTGGGGCTAGAATTAAGTGTGAGTCCTCTATCTATCTGTCTATCTAGCTCACTTTAGAGACATAATTATCATTTAACACAGAGAACACGATAAATCATCCCTTTCAGGCTTAAGGTAATTTGATTGAAAGTATTGTTAATTTAGCCACTGGTATAGAATTTGAAACACTGTTGAGAAAAGAAAATTGTCCAACTATAGGCCAGCTTCAGACTGCAATACATGACTTATTGGCTTGTAAAAATTAAACTCCCCAGTGACTGGGCATATTTACACAAAAAATGGGTGCTGGTGATAGGGCAAAACTTTCAATGACACTCATGCACCAAGTCGGAAGCGTGCCTACAAGATTATAACATGTAATAGAAAGCAAAGGGAACATTGAAAGAGTAGATATATGAAAGTGCTGGGCCACCTTTCATTGGGCATCCTCAAAGTAAGAGATTGGAGGCCCAATCCAGCCACAGCCCATTCCATAACCTTGGATAGTAGCCACCTGCTTTTTTCTCAGAGTAAGGCGTTTCAGCCTTAAGACCAGGTGAGTTTGAAGTACAGGGTAGTTCACTTAGTGGGGGTCCACAATGAATCCTCCTGGTGTGCCCTACGAAAGATGTGAACCTTGACAGGTCAGAGTTGAAAATCTCAGGAGTCTATAGCACACGGTTGCATAGAAGTTAGGTCAAACGAGGGTGACCTTGTTTCTTAGCTTACTAAGAAAATGGAAGCAACCAGAAGATAATTTCTAGACAGTCACCCACATCAACTCCCTTATGAATTCCTCACCCTCACAGCCATATCCCCAATAGGTACCATTGTTAGAGTCTCCCCACTTTTGTCTAGAGCTGACTCCTTCTCTTGTGTCAGAAACTAATTTCTCTTGCCTATTCAGGGACATTTGTCCAGCAACAACTTTCCCCTCTCTCACCTGTGTCATCCTTAAAAAACTTTTTTTTGAACTCTACTGGTTGATTCCCAGCAACAAACAAGCACACTATGATTCCTCCCATAACCTTTTGGTCAGATTTCCCCCACCAATAATCATGCTACGTTTTGCCTACTTTTGTAGCAGAACTCCTTGAAAGAGTTCCTGTCTTTGCTTCATATCCCACTGCTCCCAGTCTCCATCAAAGAACTCACAGGGGACCCGGCACTCACAGCACCCCACCAAATTTGCCTTTGTTTATTCTGCCTGATGCTCCCTCGTTAGTGTTTGACGTTGCAACTCGGTCTTCCTGGATATGCCATTCCAGGACACCCTTTCCTCTAGGTTCTTTTAATTCACTGACAGCTCTGCCTCTAGTGCTTCCTCCTCTTCTTTTCTGTCTCTTCATGGGGACTATCCCAGACCTTGGTCCTTGATGCTCTTCCTTCTCTTGTAGTTTCCTTTCTTTGCTGATCTCATCCAACGTCATGGTCTTTAATGTTTTGTTGTTTTGCCATCAACAAGTTGGGACTTGACTCCTGGGACCCCTGCACAGTAGAACTAAATCCCCCTGATCCTGCACCACGGCCATGATCAGTTGTGGACTGGACCATTGTAATCCACAGAATTTTCATTGATTTATATTCAGAATAGATCATCTGACTTTTCTGACTAGCCAAGCAGTGTGGAAGGTCTGGTGAAAACTTTTCAGCATCATATCAACATTGGAGCCTCCAGTGTAAGATGGATGATGAAAGTACATGGGGTGCATTGACTTGGCACGGAAGCGAGGTCTCTTACGTGGAAAGTTAAGAATTGTACCACTTGAAGAAAGCTGACAGTGCCTGGCTAATAAGCGATATAGCATCTGGGGTCTCAGAGGCTCAAAGTGAAACAACCAGCTATCTAGAAGGGAAGCTGTAAAGCCCACTGGAAAGAAGCACACCAGCCTGGTGATCACCAGGTGTCAATGGGGTTGGGTATCAGATGATCAAAAGAAAGTAATTATATTGATGTGAAGGAGAATGTTGAATGGGGACCCAAAGCCCATCTGTTGATAATCAGACATTTCCTCCCAGAAGGGACACGGGCAAGACAAGGGATGATTCACCAAAGGAACACACAACATTCTTGTAGCTCTTTAGTGCTTCCTACCGCCCACTATCATGGCACCAGTTCTACCTCAAAAATACGGCTAGACCTGTGTACAGGTAAGAGCTTTTGGCACATGGAATCCAGGACAGATAAACCCCTCAGAAACAGTAATGTGAGTAATGATTCCATGAGGGGAGGGGAGGAGGGGGGTGAGAAGTGAAGGGGAACTGATAGCAATGATGGATGTATAATGCCTCTCAAGGAGGATGAATGACAGAAATGTGGATGAAGGGATGCATTGGCAGTGTAAGATTATATATATATATATATATATATATATATAATTTATGAAGGGTTCACGAGGGTAGTAGGGTAGTAGGGTGGGGTAGGGAGGGAATAAAGAGGATATTAAAGGATTCAAATGGAAAGAAAATGCTTTGAAAATGATGATGGCCACATCTATATAAGTTTGCTTGATGTAATTGATTTATGGATTTTTATAATACCTGTAAGAGCCCCCAATAAAATGATTTTTAAAAGATGTACCACTGAAACAAAAAACAAACACAAAAAACTCAACAGCAACAAAGTAAAAGAGAGAAAAACCTTAATCAGAAGAAAGCAGAAGATATTAAAAATCAGAACAGACTTAAAAGGGGCCAAAGGGAGATAAGAAACAGATAACAAGGCATTAAGTTTTAACATAACTGCATCTGCAATAATCCACTTTCTAATGCAGTCTGCATGATAGTCAGCCAACTCACATCGTTGGCCTATGATTAGAGGTTATACACCATAATACACTTTGCTATAATGTTTATATATTATCACCACATGTTTAGTCCACATGTATTTCCCCTCTACTTTTTCTTAAGCTCCTTAATGGCTGGGGATTTAAGCTCCTTAATGGCCGGACCTTTGTTTACTTTCCTTGGGTCTCTCAAATGCCCACAGCAATGCATGGCATTTAAATTAAAAAACTCTGTCATCAAGCCAGTTTTGATTCAGAGAAACCCGAAGGGATGGGGTAGAACAACCCTGTTGAGTTTCCAGGCTTGTACTTCTCTACATAAGCTGCAAGCCTCTTCTTTGTCCTGCAGAATAGCTGGTGGGAGGTTTCAAACTCTTGACCTTGACCTTGCAATGAACAGTTCGATATATAACCACTCAATAACTTTGGTAAATTAGTGGTAAAGTTCAAGTACATCATTCTGCTTTAAAAATCAGTCCCAGGGGGCTGAACCCCGGTGGCGTAGTGGTTGTGCGCGGGACTGCGGCCCACTTGGATGGAGGTTGGATTCCAGCTCCACAGAGCAAAGGCTGGGTCTCCTACTCCCACCACCTGGGGGCAGTGATGCCCAAAACAAACAAACAAACAAAAACTCAGTCCCAGGGCTGAGCCCCGGTGGTGTAGTGGTTGAGTGCGGGACTGCGGCCCACTGACTTGGCGATTTAAATCCAGCAGCAGCTCTCCTGGAGCAAGGCTGGGCCTCCTACCTCCACCAGAGGGCAGTGATGCCCCCCACCAAAAATCAGTCCCACAGATTCTCCCTTTAACAGCTATGCTGCCCTAAAGTGAGCACATAGTTGATTATATCTTCCCATAGAAACAGACATTATCCTTTCACTCTCTCTTCCCACCCAGTCATCTTTCCTTCCCTCCCCCCTTATATCTTCCCCCAAGGTAGGTATCAGGGTCCTCACCTGTGAGCTCTGGGACTTTAATGTAGAAACCACCCACCTTGCGACACATGCAACAACTTAATATGCATGTCTTTTAAAAATATATATATGCATGTCTTAAGGCTACCTTACAAATATCCCTAGATAGTCAAGGTTCTCTCTCACTTCTCCCAGTTCCCCATGGTCCATCAAGAGAAGCTGAGGTGAGCATGTTACCATAAAAAGCGTCTATTTAATTCTCTCTCCTGTCTTTCTTATCCTTTATGACCTTACTATTTATATATGATCACCATACATTTACGCCTTCTGACCTTTTGGTTCTTGGAGGCTGGTTTCCTCTGACATGTGAGTAGGGTTATGTATTGATCCTTTGGCCTGGCAATACCAAGACTAGAATTCTAACTCAATGGCAAGCTGCAAACATACAAAGGTAACATATGCACAAGGTTATATTCATTTGGTATGACTTGATATAGCAAAAGATTGGGAATGGTCCATTTGCTCATCATTAAGAGCCTAGCTGGGAGAGCTGGGACACTTCCACACAATGGGATGCAGTCGTGCTTCCATTCTTAGACACAGGATACCTTCCAAGATGCTCACTGGATGCCCGAAACGGCAGATAGTACTGAATCTCTTACACACTGTATTATTTTCCTATACACACAGATATCAGACAGGTCCCCAGGGTGTTGAGAGATGGATCACTGTTAACCCCTCTGATGCCAAAGTCCTTCGAGGTGCAGCACAGCTGTCTCCTCAACTTGTGTTTTTCAGGCTCATTCCCAACAGAGGAGGAGGAAGAGGAAGCAGGCTTCTGGTCGAAATGGGCCAGTGTGAGATTCTATCCCCCCTGGTTGGCTGATAGTAACTGAGATTCTGGAAAGCAAGATCAGGGGACAAGGGAGTGGGGGTTGTTGTACAGCCTGATGGAAGAAATATGGAAGGGGCCCTGACATGGACTGCTCTCAAGGATAAGCCCTGAAAGGGATAAAACACAAGTTATAAAGCAGAATACAGAGCACACTGCCCTTTGTGCAACAACAGAGACATGAGGAGAAGTGTAAATGCATCTACAGATCTGCTTATACTTGCAGAAAGAAGCATTGCAAAGATGAACCCCAAACCAAGCAAACGATAAAATAATTACTTATGAGAGTGGAGGGGCCGAGATGAACATGAAATACATTTTTTGTTATGTGGGTTGGACTTCAGAATCAAGATATTTTACATATTCAAAAATAACATTAAATCAAAAAGAGAAAGTGTTTTTACGATCCCTAAAACTGGGTGACTGAAACAAGGAAACTTCAATGGATATCAAATTGGTGATATAACCACACGGCAAACATAATTACTTCAAGTGACTTGAGAACACAGCATACCAACTATATGTCCTTAAAACCCTTTTTTCAAGGACAAAAAGGTGCAAAGTCATCTTCAAACAGCATTTGGAAATCTTATTGTTAGTAAAAAAATATTAGCATTATTTAAAAAACTATTACATATAGTGTGTGCAGCATTATGCAACTAAGTAATTATGCTAATTTTAGAATTCAAGGCTTTCAGTGTATAAGAAAAGAGACATGAAGCCAAGACTAAAGAAGTTAAGTAATAAAGGCTTGTCTTAAAACCAACAGCCATCGAATTAAGGTGTCAACCAAATGTACATGGACGAAGCATACCAATCCGTGTGATCCAAGAATTGTAAATAGTAAAATCCAAATCTGAAGGAGGGAATGACATCAGAAGTTAATTGTGAACTCCCAATTTGTAGAAGGCTATAGACAATAGTGGAAGACCAAAATGTCCCCGCAGGGATTAAACTTCCAGTGATTCTCCTTCTGAATATAGTTCAGGAATGTGAAGTGCCAGGTAACAGACAGAAAGCATTTCAGTCAACTATGGAGACTTAGTTAAGTCAAAATGTAGCAGTTTATCCTTTAATCTCCCTTTTGACCTACTTTAATGTTTCTCAGTACTTTCTGTCTTCTTTTAACTTGAGGTGCTTCAAGCTGTTGAATAGTTATTGGATTTATTGTTTTACTTGTTTGTTTGTTTCCTGTTTGCATTTTGTATGATTTTTTTGTATATGAAATCCAGGACTGGTAAATCTATAGAGGCAGTAACTAGATTAATAATTACCTAGAGTAGTGGGTGCCTAAGCAAATGTGGTAAAGAAAACTAATGGTGTCTGGCTTTCAAAAGATATAGAATCTGGAGTCTTAAAGACTTGAAGATAAATAAGTGATCATCTAGCTGAGAAGCTATGCATATTTAATAAATCATTTTAAAAATCATTTTATTGGGGGCTGGTGCAACTCTCATCATCATGCAACCATATTTGTACATTTCTTGCCATCATAATTTTCTTTTTTAATTAATTAATTAATTAATCAATCTATTTACTTATAAGGAGAGGTGATCAACAGCATTTATTTTCTTTCTCGCCACGATGGCAGCAGGCAATGGTGGGGACCAGCTTAGACTAGTAAACCCCAGCCAGCCCTGGAAAGGGGGGAAGGGACCCCACCATGTGGGGTCAGCGCTGAGCACAGGGAGGTGGGGAGGCTCCCTGGGAACTCCCTCCGGCTTTTAGCCAAAACACCCCCCGCCCCCAAGTCCCGAGGAAGGCGCGGGCTTCTAGGAGTGGAGAGGAAGTGCCTTTCTTCAGTTTACCGAAAGCCTTGACATATGTCGGTCCCAAGTAAGTCTCACAGGTTGTCTTGCCCTGTTGTCATTGAACAGACGGTTTCTGGTTTGAGACTGGAACAAGCAGAGCTTGCTTGGGTAGCCTGTTCTGGTCCTTCCAAAGTGGGCTTGTTGGTCTGTTGGCTGGGCAAGCCCCATTGCCTTATCTTTCTGGGAGACCACGGCATGGTCGGGGAAAGGTGGCAGTTATGAACCCCAGACACAAGTGACAGTGATCAGCCCCAGGAGCCATCAAGGCACAGCAGCTCAAAGTCCTCCAGTTTCAGGTCCTTAGCCCACGTGTCAGAGTTCTTCCCATCCATGTTCTCCAGGAGAGTGGTGTCTCTCACCAAAGCCCTGGTGCAGCCCAAGTATCTCTCCTGGCCGTTGGAACTCTACTTGTTCTGGCCTGTCTCGTCGCCGAAACACAGAGTGCAGAGGCTGGCATTGGGGTATGCTGCTGGTACCACAGCTCTGACTGAAGAAGGAATCAAACCTGCAGGAACCAGTCTGACTAAAGACCAGGTCCACGGGCACGTTCTGGCCTGTGGTCCAGCCCACAGCGGTGAGGCATGACTTCTTGCCTTTCAGGGAGTTCCAGGTGAGGCGGGCGTCTGCTTTCCTGACAAGGGCCACAGCAAAGTACCCTTCTGTTGGTTTATTGACACCATTGGGGCATTGTTTCTTTGGCATCTGGAGTTCTCAGCCAGGACGGGCACCAAACCACACTTGCCGGCAGTATGGATGTGGCCCCCCTCCAAGCTCACGGCGTCGGCAGCTCCCGTCATGGCCAGGGTCATGCGTTCCTTGGCGGTGGCGGCCTCGCGGCAGGCCACTTGGCCTCGACTCTGCAGGCCCACTTGTCGTTGTGCAGCTCATTTGCTGCACCCCACACCGCCTCCACCCCACCCCCAGGGGTGACCCTGCACACAGTGGGGAGAGCTAGGTTGGCAGGGATCCCACAAGGTCATTGCCACCGCCTAATGCTCGTAGGAGCCACCCTTTCCATCGCCGCACAGTCCAGCGTCACTGGACCCTGCCGTAGACAGGCTTAAGGAGCCGGTTTCTCCATTGGGTGAGTGGAGGCATGAACATCTGTTGCCATCATCGTTCTCAAAACTTTTGCTTTCGGGCTGAGCCCCGGTGGCGTCAGTGGTTGAGTGCGGGACTGCGGCCCGCGGGCTTGGCGGTTCAAATCCAGCGGCGGCTCTCAGGAGCAGCACTGGGTAGCGCTCACGACCACCAGAGGCAGTGATGCCCACAAAAAACAAAACAAACAAAAAAAACCTTTTGCTTTCTACTGGAGTCTTTAATAAGTCATTTCATTAGGAGCCCTTACATATATTATGACCAACCGTACATCTGTGATCTGAAGTGGACACGTACTAGTCTATTGGCACCAACCATTTCTGGACATTATCTTTCTTCTTGAGCCCTTTGATGTCAGCTCCTCTCTCTCTCCCTCCTTCTCTCACCTTGCCATCCCTGCAAACCCTTAATATATTATGTATTGTTATTGTTTTGTTTTGTTTTTGGGGGGCATCACTGCCCTGGTGGGAGTAGGAGGCCCAGCCTTGCTCCTGGAGAGCTGCTGCTGGATTTGAACCACCAACCCTGTGGGCCACAGTCCCGCGCACAACCACTGCGCCACCGGGGCTCAGCAAGTATTGTTATTATTTCTGCATCTCTGACACCTCCCATTCTACCTCCTCACCCACTATCCTGGTATTTCCCTCCCAGGGGGGTTATTCTCCTGTCATTGCTGTCCATCCCCCCTTCCCTCCCTACCTCCTCCTTTCCTTCCTTCATCCTTCTTCCTGGAATCATTGCTCCCGTTACTGTTTCTGAGGGGGCTTATCGTTCCTGAATTCTGTATGTTGAAAGGGCTTATCTATGCCACTGTCAGTACAGTGGTCTAGCGGGAATTATGAGATAGGGCGGAGATCATCGTACTGGGGGGACTAATGGAAGGAGTGAAGAACTAGAGGAGTGTTGAGTATTTCATCTGCGCCAAGCTGTCCCCTGCATGCAGTTTCTCGTCCGTGCAGCCCCTCTGTGGGGGGAGGTTTAATTATCCAGTCTCTGAGCCTCTGGCTTGACCCCTCTTCATCACCTCAATGAGGTTGTTCATTTTGGGAATTCAGTTCCTGTCTACACCTCACGATCACACAAGCTGGTGTGCTTCTTCCATGTGGACTTTGCTGCTTCCCTGCTAGGTGGTCACTTGGTTAGCTTTTTTTTTTTTTAACTGTTGACCTTGTGGTCGACAGGCCAGAACTTCAAGCTTTTAAGACCCCAGACAGATCTTTTGATAACTGGGCACCATCCGCTTTCTTCACTACATTTGTTTATGTACCCAGTTTGTCTTCAGCGATCGTGTTGGGGCAGAGGACATTGTCCATTGCCACATTATTATTAAAAATATTCTTGTCTTAAGGGAATACTTAAGTAGAGGCCTGGAATCTGTCCACTGCCTCAACGTACTGCCATATAAATACATGTCTGTAGGCCACTACCTAATTGCTATGCATTAATTTATTTACATATGTACAACTCTATGCACTTATAAATAGTTTTGCTTTCTGGTTCTTTCCTCTCTCTCCTTTTACCTTCCTCCTGTCATGTTCCCACTATCATGCTCACTCTGCATTTGCCTGTCAGTAATTCCTCCAGCTGGATCATGGCTGCTCCACCAGGACCAGAATTTCCGCTTCCCTGCCGGTGATTTTAGAGGCCTAGCTGTTACCTGCCTGGGACTTTGTTGGCTCACCGGGGAGCAGCAACTTTTTTAGGGAAAAATCTCCTCTTTCTCCAGCAGAGTGGGTGGTGGTTTAGAATGTGTAACAGCGACAACAGGGTTAGTAAATCGTATACGATGTAAAGTACGTGCCGATAAACCTGCTTCAGAAAAGAGAAGCTTCTAAATCTAAAAAAAGAAGGAGAATGAAGAGGAGGAGGAGAAGAAAGGCAAAAACCTAGACATGTTACATTTGTTTTGGTTTGGAAAAAAGGATAACCCCCCTTACACCTCTTCCCATTCAAAAGTATGTACTGTGTTTTTCGGACCATATGATGCACTCTTCCCTCCCCCCCCCCCCAAAATAAAGTGGGGGGAAAATGAGGGTGCGTGCATCTTCTGATCCGAAGGTGTGGTGCCCAGAACATTTTAGTATACTGGTATTATTTGGTTTAGAATATTTGTACATTTGTTGCCATCATAATTCTCTCTTTTTTTATATACCTAGCTTTTTCTTGCTTTCCTGCTTTAAAAACTGGGTGTGGGACTGAGCCCCGGTGGCGTAAGTGGTTGAGTGCGGGACTGCGGCCCACTGGCTTGGCTGTTCAAATCCAGCAGCAGCTCTCCAGGAGCAAGGCTGGGTAACTCCCACAACCACCAGAGGGCAGTGATGCCCCCTCCCAAAAAAAACAAAAACAAAAACTGGGTGTGTCTAATGTTCAGGTTCATCTTATGGTCAGAAAAATACGGTATATCTCACTTCTGTACATTGAAGAATTCTAGAAGCCATCATGACCCAGCCGCAATGAGGACATTGGTCGTGTTCTGAAGGAAGACTGATCCCAGGTCTGGGGCAGGAAATGCTAGATGTCTTGGGTGGGATATAACCTGGTTCTTGACTTCTAACGAGAAAGAATTCACACTGAAGCCTGGTTGGGCCACGTGGGCTTTTATAAAGGACAGGAGTTGTTTCAGGTTTTACCTTTACTGAACACAGGCAACCTCACAGGCGGGCCTGCACACCCACATGCAGTGGCCTGAGGCCAGGGAGACCCCAGTCAGGCCAAAGGGAAGGCCGAGGAGCAGCTGGAGAGAAAGAAGGCCGCATCTCCAGCTCCTGTCTCTAGGGCCTTTGACTGGGAGGTGTGGTCAAAGGGACTGGTGGGCCTCATTGGCTGAATCACCTGGCCTAGTTTGGGCCCATCCTGGTGTTTGGCCTCCCTGGCTCAGGGTCTGAATGGGCCCCGCCTCTTAGCCTTTGCTGGCTTTTACCCCCCTGTAAATGGGGGTGGGGGGTTGGTATGTAGAGGAACAATCCCCGGTTGCGATCTCTTGCTACCTAACAGAAGCGGAAAACTGGAGCCTGGGCCACCTTGCTGGCTGTTGTCAAAAGGTGATCAAATCATGTCCAAAGGATAGAGGAACGGGCACGAAGCGATACTTACTGACCAACGAGAAGACCACTGGATCTTCAGAAATAATAATGACTGGAATTGATTAAAACACACCCAAGGTACAGACACTCACTTGTCTATAATCGGTGTTGGAGGGGGGCCCTGGTGGGGTCACCGTCACACATTGAGTCAGCAGCCATCAGCCAGCTCCGAGGGAGAAGACCAAGGCTTTCCGTTTCCATAAAGAGTTACAGGCTCGCTGAGCCCCGGGGGCGGCAGTGGTTGAGTGCGGGACTGCGGCCCACAGGCTTGGCGGTTCAAATCCAGCGGCGACTCTCAGGAGCGGCACTGGGTAGCGCCCACGACCACCAGAGGCAGTGATGCCCCGCCTCCAATACATTGAGGGATGTGCACACACACACAAAAAGTTACGGTCTCAAAAACTCAGAGGGGAAGTTCTACAGTGGCTGATAGGGTCACTGTAAGAACGGATTCGATTTGATAGCAGTGAGTTTGGGTTTTTGTTCATAATTGAGAGAGAGAGAGAGAGAGAGAGAGAGAGAGAGAGGGCAAGAGACCACTCTAAATTAAAGTGATCAGGTTTTAACATTGGTAAAGCAGGACACCATTGCGGGGTGGGGTGGGGAAGGAGGGAGGTTCTTGATGACAAATTTGGTTGATATGGAGCAACAAAAATTTTCATAGAATGCAAAAATAGTACTGTAATATATTTATTTATTTATTAAATAAATAAAAATTAAACCGCTGTGGGACAAATTGTTAAAAATTGGAACTCTTGGGGCTGAGCCCCGGTGACATAGTGCTTGTGTGCGGGACTGCAGCCCACTGGGGTGGAGGTTCAAATCCAGCAGCCGGGCTGGGCCTCCTACTCCCACCAGAGGGCAGTGATGCCCCTCCCTCCTCCCCCCCCAAAAAAAACAAAAAACAAAAAAAAAACAAGAATTCTTTTGCGGAACTGCAGCCTGCGGACTTGGTGGTTCAAATCCAGCGGCAGCTCTCAGGAGCAGCACTGGGAAGCGCCCACGACCACCAGTGACAGTGATGCCCACAAAAAAAAAAATCGGAACTCTTCCGCCAAAAGCAGGACATCTGGTCACTTTACTCTAAATCAAACAAATCACAAGTAACACTGGAGCTAACTAGGGCAATATTTCTTGTCCTGAGAAGCAGCAACAAAAAAAGAATTAGAACAGCAGTTCTCAACCTGTGGGTCTCGACCTCTTTGAAGGTCGAATGTCCCTTTCACAGGGGTCACCAAAGACATGGGAAAACATCGATCTCTGATGGTCTTAGGAACAGAGACACAAACAGCTCCTCTATCTGTCACCAGGTGGGTCCGCCCACATGCAGATATGTCCCCATATGAGTACCCGGTGTGAAGACTACCTATGCTACCTGCGCTACACCATGCTTCAAGACAAAATTTCACTATTAGAAATAAATATTTCACAATATATAATTACATATTGTTTTTGTGATTAATCACTGTGCTTTAACTGTGTTCGATTTGTAATAATGAAAATACATCCTGCATATCAGATATTTACATTATGATTCATAACAGGAGCAAAATTATAGTTATGAAGTAGCAAAGAAAATAATTTTATGGTTGGTGGTCACCACAACACGAGGAATTGTATCAAAGGGTCATGGCGTGAGGAGGGTTGAGAACCACTGAGTTAGAATTTATTGAATCTTCTAGCAACCACTGCAGTACAACCCAAAGTGCTAGTGGAACATTCTTCATAGGAAAAAAAAAATTCCAGTTGATAAATGTGAAAAGATTGATGGGATTTGGGAACCACCTTTTCACGACTCCTAATAAAATAATGGATTCAGGTAAGCATCACCCCCGATGGAAGAAGTATGAAAGGCTGATGGGAACATTTTCTATCAGAGAGATGGGTCTGTCATTGCCTCTGTCCAGTGATCAGTACCCATGAGCCTCCTACTGTGACTGTGGACTGTATAGCCCCCACATATGTATGGGGTATTGGCCCTACTTTGGATTTCTCAAAAAGCTAGCCCTATGAAATGGGATTTGCCTATGAGTAGTTTCTTGGGGGCCAGGAAACATCCTGTTGGGAGTGGGGAAGTGAGCAGGGACGTCTGAGAGCCAATAATGAATTCACGAAAGGTTGCCTGGACTAGGGAACCGCCAACTCCTGCTTTTTCCTGGTCAGCGAGGGAGCTTGAAGTGTTACGCTTTTCACAGCCAGAAAATGCTCTTGGGTTACAAGAGACTGAAAGGGAAGTCGCAGAGACAGCACATCTGCAGCAGGTCCAAGGGGCCATGGCGAGGCTCCCCTCTGTCTTGCCAAAGAGTTGGACTTCAGAGGGGACGTCTCTTTACAGGAAACGTGATGGGGGAGCAGAAGCCCTGGTGGTTGCACGTTGGCCTGAGAGCAACCAGGGCAGCAGTTGGAAACCACCAGCCTCCGCTCCTCAGGAGAGAGTGGAGGCCTTTTACTCCAGTAAAGAGGGACCGTCTCAGAGACCCACGGGGCAGTTCGACTCTATCTGTGATGAGTCTCTGTGAATAAGAAGTGACAAGATGGCGGAGAGTTTGAATTTGGCGTGGGGTGGAGGATCAAGTGACATGATACCACAAAGAAGCAAAGAGACTAATGCAGACTGTGGGGATTTCCTATAGAACACAGCATCTCTCCAACCAGGAGGAGTGGGCCACGGGACTCGGTGGTGCTAGGAACCGTGAGGAAGATGCTACGGAATGGTCCCACCTGAGGTCGGCGATGGTCTGGATCTGACGATTAACCTAAAGCTTGGTGACGCAAATCCACCGAGTGGTGCTGCGGAATGAAGGCCTGTAGATCCGCTTCTGGGAAGGTTACAAGGAAGAAAACCCCGTGCAGCCGACGGACACTGGGCCTCCACTCCAGCCCTCTCTCAGCACAAGGACTCTGTGCTCTAACAAGCTGGCATTCTGTGATGCTCACCTTCCTGACACTATCGCTGAAGACAAAGCAAGTGCAAAAGGCAATGTGGTGAAGAAAACCGATGGTGCCTGGCTATCAGAAGAGATAGCGTCTGGCGTCTTAAAGACTTGAAGGTAAACAAGCAGCCAATCTAACTGGGATACTGGTTTCCTCTGTTTGCAGGTTGCGCCTGGTCGAGGGCTGGGGTGGCCTTGCTCAGCTGAAGAAAAGGCAGGGGGACAAGGTAAGGGGAGCCAGAGGACACGCGTGAATTCGGCTTCTAGCAAGTTCTGCTCAGCT
Source organism: Nesogale talazaci (assembly GCA_004026705.1). Taxonomy (NCBI): domain Eukaryota; kingdom Metazoa; phylum Chordata; class Mammalia; order Afrosoricida; family Tenrecidae; genus Nesogale; species Nesogale talazaci. The sequence continues at coordinate 9,355 of PVJH01020193.1, read as the reverse complement.
GCCCCATGGTAGGCCAGGAGGGTTCGAGGAGGGGCACCCCCTCGAGAAGCACTCAACAGATTCTTCAAGTTCCTCCTCCCACAGAGAGCCTCACCCTCGGCAGGCACCAGTGTCTCTCCTTGTGGTTGTCACAGGTGTGTGAGCTTCCCCCCGCCCCCACCCCGTGACCCCCTCCTGCCCCTGTGGGTCTGTACACATGTCGATCCTGCAAGAAGGCCCTGGCAGCTGCTGCCCTGCTCTCTGAAGTGCCAGGTGTCTCTCCCAGGGTTCTGGAGAGACTCACCCATTTCCTCCCCACCGGCACGAGCTCTGTGAACACCTGAGTCTGGTCGTGCCACTTTCTTGTCTAGGATCTTTCAAGCACCCATAGATGGCTCCCGAACTTCCCACCCTGCCATGCCGGATGGGGCCAGAAAACAGGCACCTGCTCCTTCATCTGGACCGGCTACCTGGCTCTGTGGGGCAAACAAGGCTGTGGAGGGTCTGGGTCTATTAGTCCCCTGCCCTGGTTCCTGTCACCCACCTTCCATCTCCCTGGCTCTCTCAGTCTCACTTGGCTCATTTTATGTCACCTGCTCCAGGTTCTCCCTCTCCTTCCATTCCTACCCCTCTCTCACTTCTGCCGGAATTTCCCTACCCCCAGCTTCATTTCTAGACCTCTGGGTTGGCACACATGGTTAAGCACTTGACTACTAATGAGAAGGTTGCCAGTTAAATCAAAAGAGTGGTCTTGGGGATTCTGCTTTCAAAAGGTCCCGCCATTTAGAAAACCCTATGGGAGAGTTTACTCTGCAATCTCCCCCTCCCCGAGTTAGAATGGACTCTCCTGTGCCTGGTTGAGTTTCATTGGCGTGACCCCTGTCTGCCTTCATCGTGGCCTCTGGCCTCCACTTAGCCCAGGGTGCTTCTTTGTGCCCTTCCCTTCCTTCAGAACCATTGCCTGCCTTCTCATCAGGATCCAGGGTCCAAAATTCATAATGAAATGTGATAAAAATGATTTTAATTACAAACAAGAAACATTTAAAAACTGGGTAAATAGAGGGGGAAATTCATCATCCCATCACCTGACTATTATTTCTGTTCAGCCTTTAGAAAATGATTGTTTTAATCCCGTCATTTTATTACATAATCTTACTTCTCTTTATAATATATCCCTCTAGTGCAGAGGTTCTCAACCTTCCTCATGCCACGACCCTTTCATAGAGTTCTTTATGTTGTGGTGATTTCCCCCCCCCCCCAACCATAAAATTATTTTCACTGCTACTTCATCACTGTCATTTTGCTACTGCTACGAATCAGCTGACCCTTGTGAAAAGGTTGTTCGACCCCCAGAAGGGGTCGGGACCCACTGGTTGAGAACCACTGCTCTAGTGGCTTCCACTTTCACACAAGATGACAAGAGCCCCTCACGGTGGCCAGCAATGTGCTCCACCTTGGACTCCCTTCACCTCCCCGCCTGGCATGATGCTAAGCTTGGCACCTCTGTGACGTTCCTTCCTTCAGACACCCCCTGACATGATGCTAAGCCATGGTCATGGCTAGTTTTATTAATGGCTGGCCTTAGATTGTCATTGGTTTGGCCAGATCCCACGTTTGTTGCTGTTCTGTAATGTAATGTAATCATTTTCCATGGTGTAATCTGATGTGATCTTCCAATTAATTAGAAAGTTGTAAGGAGTGTTTTCTTGGGTTTGTGGTCTGTCTCAGGATAATAATTGGATATTCAGGCAGCGCTCTCTCTCTTTCTTGGTCCTGCACTCTTCTGATCAGCTGATCTATGGGTCTTGGCTCTTAAGTCGCCCACCTGGCTTGGTTTTGGGGCCTCCCAACCTCACAAATGAATCAACCCCTTGAACTAAACTCCTCTCTCTCTCTCTCTCCTCTCTCCTCTCTCATTTTGCTCCTCTAGAGAATCCATCCAGAAATTCAAGCAAGATTCAGAAAAGGACATGGAATGAGAGAAGGTCATTGCTCTCATCAGATAGAACTTGGCTGAGAGTAGATAATACCAGAAAGCTGTTCGTCCATATTTTATTGGCTATACAAAGGCATTTGACGGTGTGGATCATGATAACATTGCAAAGAGTGGGAATATCAGGACACTTAATTATGCTCTTGCAGAAGCCATTGGAATAAAACAATTGGGTACTGTGAGGTTGCTTTATAATCGGGAAAGGTGTGCGTCAGGGTTGTACCCTTTCGTCGTACTTATTCACTTGTGTGCTGAGCAAATCATCCAAGAAACTGGACTCCGTGAAGAACTCTGCATGGCATCAGGATTGCAGGGAGGCTTATTAACAACCACGATATGCAGACGACACAACCTTGCTGACTGAAAGTGAAGAAGACGGAGAGTACTTGCTGATGAGGATCGAAGGCTGCACCAGTCAGGAGGGGTCCTGACTCCAAGAACACTTTCAGTCGGCTCTACAAAGACCGCCTCTCCCAAATGACAATACCCAGCAAGGCAGTTCCTAATTCTATGACCCAATCCTTCACTGTCACAACAATGCTACAGAACACCTCTGCACACATCTATTGGACAGCCACGCTTTGCCATTTCCTGGTGGGACATTTGGTTGAAGTTAAGATTTGCTCATTAAAAATAACTACACTGTAGCCAAACTGCCCTTCAATAAGCCTCACCAGGGAATGCTTCCATTATTGTCACAGAGTGCTTTTCCCCTTTCATGTGGTATTTTTATTTCTGGTAGTTTGCTAAGCAAAACAAACAAACAAACAAAAGTTATTGTCTTAATTTGCATTCTTAATTGGAACGGCGATTAAGCACCTTTTCTAAGGCTTATTAGATGTTTTCTTCCATGAAGTTTCCTTTTCATATCCTTTGTCCATTTCTTCTATTGAGTTGTTGGCATCTTTCTATTGAGTTACAGGAGCTTTTGTGTCCATACTCAATGCTCCTGGAAGCAGAAGTCAGGAGTTCAGAAGGTGCATTCTGTTAGGTAAATCTGCTGCTCACCCCCTCCTGAGCAGCAAGGATTGAGCAGCAAGTATTCTGCTTGAAGACTGACAAGCACCTGACCCAAGTCATGGTACTTTCACTTGTCTCATATGTATGGGAAAGTCAGACAATGAATACAGGAGACCAAAGAAGAATCGATGCAGCATGACGGTCCTGGAGAAGACGATTCGAAGTGTCTTGAAGTGCCAAAAGAAGCAACACATCTGCCTTGGAAGAAGTGTGGTCAGAACACTCCTTTGAAGCAAGTGCGGCGAGGCTTCCTCTTACAAACTTTGGACAGGGTGCCAGCAAAGACCAAGCCCTGGAGAAGGACATTGTGTTTGTCTGGGTAAACTAGAGAAACAAATTGATAAACACGCAAATGGATATAAGGGAAAGGTTTATGTACAAGAGGAATGGAACATTGAGAAAACATCCCAACCCAGTCCAATCCAAGGTCACAAGTCTGATATTAGCCCATATATCCGATCAGTCTATAAAGTCTCCTTCCAACTCACGAAGTCCCAGGCCAGTGGATGCAGAGTCTTGTGTATCCAGCTGAGGCATCCCAGTGCTATCAGGGGTCTCCCCATGGCTCCTCAGTTTCAGGGCTCGCGGTCCATCAGCAGTGTCCACTGGTGGTAAAAGCATCTCAGCGCTGGCAGAGGTCTCTCTGTGGCTCCTCTGGCCCCAGAGGTCTGGTTCCATCAGGGTAAGCCCATGTGGTTTCTCCTCCGACTCCTCCATTCTCCAGGAATCAGGATCAATCAGCATGCTGTCATCTCGTCTTGTCAGGAGTTCGTCATCTCAGTCAAGTCTCTCTTCTCCAATTGGGAAATACCACAAGACTTCTCAGAAGTCTCAGGAGAAAGCCATGCCCACATGGAGGCCTCATCGGCTACTCATTGCCTATCTCCAGATTCACAGGCTAGACTCCACCCCTGCATCCCAATCATGAAATTGACATCACGAATACATGACTGCCACAGACATCATGCTAGGTAAAGTCGAGGGGCCATGGAAGAGAGGAAAGCCCTCAGAGAGATGGACTGACACAGGGGCTGCAAGAATGGGCTTAAGCCAAGGAAGAGTTGTGAGGACGGCAGAGGGCCCGGCAGGGTTTCCTTCGTTGTGAATCAGGTCAATGTGGGTCAGAATCCATTCCAAAGCCCTCAACAGCCACAGTAACAGCAACAACAGGGGGAGCTCTTTATAGTCCATGCGCTTATTTAGTGAGTAGATGTTACTATTATTTAACTCAAAGAAGTCACTGTCGTCCCGTTGATTCCGACTCATCTCAAGCCTAGAGGACAGGGTAGGATGGACCCTGTGCGTTTTTGAGACTAAGTCAATCTCAGAAAGCCTGCTCTTTCCCCTGCTGATCAATTGGTGCTTTTGAACTGCTGACCTTGAGGTAGCAGGCCAAAGCATAACCCACTATGTCATCAGTGCTCTTGCCGACTATTATTTAGCTTGACTTAAATACAAGCTATGCCGGGCTTCCACTTCCATACTGCCACCTTCTGTCTAGGGTTAAAGATCCCATCTGGCCCTGGGGTACGGAAAATGGGAAGTGAGTGAAGTGACACATCGCACAGTGTACAATATGAAAAAGTAATAACAACTTGTAAATTATTAAGGGTTCATGGGGGAGGGGGGTTGGATGGGGAATATGGGGAGCTGGTCCTGGGGGTCTAAGTGGTGGGAGGATGTTTTGAGAGTGATGATGGCAATAAGTGTGTAAATGTGGCCTGCATACAATTGATGTATGTATGGATTGTGATGGGAGTTGTATGAACCCCCAATAAAATGATTCACTAAAAAAAAAGGAGGGGGGAAGAGGAGCTTATACCAAGGGTTCAAGTAGAAAATATTTGGAAATGAATGTGGCAACATGTGTACAGCTATGCTTGATACAAATGATGGATTCAGTGTTATAGGAGTTTTAAGAGCCCCCAATAAAATCATTAAAAAAAAGAAACATCTGGGGCTGAGACCCAGTGGTGTAGTGGTTGAGTGCGGGACTGCGGCCCACGGGCTTGGCAGTTCAAATCCAGCAGTGGCTCTCCAGGAGCAAGGCTGAGTTGCTCCCACGACCACCAGAGGGCAGTGATACCCCCCCAAAACAAAACAAAACAAAAAAACAAAAAAAATCCCATCTGGCCAGAGACTCATGAGAAACTCATGTCAGTTGGCATAAAATAGCTCACAGAGACAGTGTTCGATGGTCTACGTCACTGAGCAGAGACTGGAGCCTTGAAAGCTTGTGAGCAGCCATCTGAGGGACAACTATTATTGTTCTCTTCTCATCTGGAGCAAAGAAGAGTGATGAAAACCAAAATACATATGAAAATAGTTAGCCCAGGGACAGGGGACATTGGGATATTTATCACCTCATTTGCGGGCCATACAGAACTATCAACTTATAAATTAGCCTGCTCTATTTGGTCCAACATTTAACTAGCAAAGTTTCAGGGCTGCTGAACACGGTCACTGTTAGGTGCTGGTGAGTCTGTCCGGCGCTAAGTGGCCGGTGTAGGAGAGAACCAGGCACCGCCTCCATGATGACTGGCATGTTTGTGCCCGTTGCTGCAACCACGGCGCCAACCCTTCTCCTTGAGGGTCTGTCTCTTTTTCACCAACCTTCTACATTGTTAGCCACGACAGCCTTTTCCAGGGACGGTCTCGCTTACATTCAGGATATACCTTTTCCAGGACCGATTTCTTCCTTCTTCCAGGATGTCAGGGTGCTCTCCATATTCCTCCCCAGCCCCGCCATTCAACTGCACCCATTGTTCTTGGGTCTTCCTTACTCCATGCCCAACTTTCACATGCATCAGAGGACTTTGAAAGTATGGCTCGGGTCCTGCGAACCCGAGTCCTCAAAGTGACATTCGTGCTCTTCACGCTTTCAAGAGATGTACTCCACTCGACCCTCTGGGAAGGAAGGTCCTTGCGGAAGATGGAGTAACTGAATGCTTGATGACGAATGCCTCTGTAGTCTCCACTGCCTGTGCTGGCCACTGAGCGGTTTAGTGCCCAGGGAGCTCTTGGGTGATGGTGGGAGAAGTGAGCTAACAGTCTCTGCGCGTAGCCCAAGGAGTCCTCGTGGAGCAGGAGGTGAAAAGCTAGGCTGCTCATCAAAGGGTTGGTGGCTTGCACCTGCAAGGCAGTGGAAGGAAGAAAGCTGAAGCAGCCTGTTTCCACACAGAGGAAGCTGAAGCAGCCTGTTTCCACACAGAGGAACCGTCTCCGGGACAAGGGTGCCGGCCTTCTGGGGTGACTGAGTCAGACCTGCCTTGAGGACAGCAGTAGGCTTGTGGCTGAACCACCTCCGCCCCCCTCTTTCTGGTCTGACAGAATCTGTTCTCATCCTAGACCCCCCTGGACCTATTTCAAGGCCATACTTCATTCCACTCCCCTTTTCTTTCCCGGTCTAGGGACCTCCCTTGTCTCCCCAGGTGGCATATGGATTGGCTCTTGTGTGCTCGCTCGTTGACCTATAGTCAGTGCATAAATTTGCTCTTCAGCTTCCTTCAGGACCTTCCTTTCTGATTTTCAAGAGCATTTGCTTCTCTCGGCAAAAGCAACCTCTTGCCAATCAAAAGCTCTGCCTTTCAGAAGAGTGGCTTCTGATGTGAGCTTCAGTAGTCTATCTGGGAAGTTAAAACAACAAGGACATCTCACATTGACTGTTTCTCTCGCTTTATAGTTCTGCTATAAAAGAGCTGGTTCTCCTGGAGGTAAAGTACCTCTGATTGACACGAGGAAGTAGGAAAAAACAAAAGCAGAACTGTTACTATTTCAAGGTACTTTCTTGGTGCATTCTGACATGTCTGTGGCGGTTTGTTTTCCTGGTCTATTACTCAGCTCACCAGATCTTCTGACATTCAGAAGTTCAAGTATCTTATGTCGTCAAATCAGGCGATCTTTGTTACTTTCCTACTAATTCTTATAGAGGTTTTTTTATCTTTTATATTCAGATTTTTAAGTCAAAGGGATTTTACATGTGTCAGACAGAGCTACATGTGTGTGTATATATATATATATATATATATATATTCAAATGGGAGAGGCATTTACCCTAAAGTAATTTATTAAATAGTCTCTTTTCCTTATGAATTTGAAATATTACACTTAATGTAGGAGGGTAGGTAGATGGATTGATTTTTCGTTTCTAATCTGCCCAGCTTGTTTTGCATTATCTTGTTTTACAAGCTAGCGTTCATTTCTGGGTGGGTCATTCTTTCTCATTGTGTTAATTAAACTTTTTCTTAGATATGCTATTCTTGCATATTTTCTCCTCCAGTTCTAACTTGAGGATCAGCTCGTCAAATTCCATAAAAATACCTCTGATACTTTGATTGCAATTGCCTGACATTTATAGATGACACTGGGGAAAACTGACAGCTTTACAATGCTGAGTTGTTCCATCCAGGATCATGAAGTGCCTCTCCATTTATTTAGATCTCCTTTTATGTCCTTTAGTAAAGTTTTATCGCTTTATTCATTGCAATTTATTTCTATATAGATGGGAAGGTTCTGACTGCCGTGGTAAATGGCACCCCAAGTGTAGCCTGGAATCCTGAGGGGCTGTTGCTTGGCCTTTTTGCCAGCCCAGACCTTGGATGCAGGCCGGGTCCAAAAGGCACGTGGGCTGGGAACAGCCGGCCGTGGCATTCCACCAAAACCTTTGCAGTAGGCAGCAGGTGGCTTCAAGCAAGGGCTTTGGCAGAAAAGGGAGGAGCGGTGAGTTGAAGAGCTACCAAGGTCAATGGGAGGGGCCTTCAGGCTTGTTATCAGTGGGGTCAGGAGGAGGGAGAAATTGAGCAGCTGGAGAGGAACCTGATGCTCAGGATCAACACTGAGGGAGCAAAATTTCTAGGGTGGCACTGGAGGAACACATCTGAATTTAAACATGGCCTCTGTCACGCACGATCTAAATGACCTGGGAGACATTACTTAGCTTCTCCCCAACTTCAGCATCCTCGCCAGCAAAATAAGGAGGACTGAATTTTTTAAAAATCATTTTATGGGTGGTTCATACAATTCTTATCACAATCCATCCATCCCTTGTATGTCGAGCACATTTGTACATTTGTACATCTCAAAACATTTGCTTTCTACTTGAGCCCTTGGCATCAGCTCCTCATTTTGGGGGGGGAGGGGGCACCACTGCCCTCTGGTGGGAGTAGGAGGCCCAGCCTTGATCCTGGAGAACTGCTGCTTGATTTGAACCACCAACCCTGTGGGTCGCAGCCCCACGCACAATCACTATGCCATCAGGGCTCAGCCCCCAGCTCCTCATTTTTATCCCTCCTTCCCACCTTCTCCCACCCTCACGAGCCTTTCATAATTTATAAATTGTAATTACTTTGTCATCTCTTACACTGTTCGATGTCTCCCTACACCCATTTCCCCATTGTCGGTCCCCCAGAGAGGAGGTTATATGTAGATCTTTATAGTTGGTTCCCCCTTTCTACCTCACTTTCCCGCCACCCTCCCAGTATCGCTACTCTCACCACTGTGAACTTTTTAAAATGATGCGTGTATTTATATACTTAGTTGTTTTAACGATATGCCTCTGTCCCACTGGACTATACCTCCACGTTGACAAGGACCAGGTGGGTTTACTTCATTGACGGACAGCACTGCTGTGCAGTGTGCTTTTGAGGGAACTAACCAGAGGCATCCTTTGAGAGCCGACACTGCTTGTTGACTAGCCTGTGGGCTGGCTCTTGGCTCCCCCCCTCACCCCCTCGCTGGGCTTCCTTGTAGTGGGCAGCCTGCCCCAGTGTGTCTGTCCTAGGCTCAGCACAGCCCTGCCAGATGGCAGGTGCTCAAGACATTTCTTGAAGAGATGATTAGATGTGGGAGTTTTGAGAGAGGAAGATGAGGGAGGAGATATTTCTGGAAGGCCCTAAGGAGTTCCCACTCCTGCTCAGAAAAGAAGCGCTCTGTTTGCAGGGGCAGAACTCCAGGGAATGTTCCATGAGCTTCCTGTGCTCACTGCGACTGAGGCTGGGGATTAGTGCCCAGGTGGGACCCCTGTAGCTGGGGCCAATGGGCTGGAGCCTGCAGAATGATGTGCACGAGGAGGAGTTGACTGTGTGAATAACCCACTCAGGAGGAGGAGGAGCCTGACTCTGCAGCAAAGCCACAAGCTACCCAGGGAAGCATGGCTGAACAGTGAGACCATCTCCGATGAGGGCAAAGAATATGGTGGCCTGGAGAATGAGGGGGTGAGGCCTGTCAGGAACAGAGAAGAATGGTTTAGGCAAAGGAGGTACAAAGTCCGGAAGCTGGAAAGCAGTTGCTTGACCATCTAGAGGAGTTGGACATGAGCCACTCCTTAGGTGCCTGTGTTAGTCCGGGTTGACTAGAGAAACAGAT
>PVJH01020192.1:0-41181 GCA_004026705.1 Nesogale talazaci | reverse complement strand
GACGGGGAAGAAATGCCCCCGGTGAATTTCTGAGAATGTAACTCTTTATGGGGGTAAAAGCCCTATTTTTTCAGTTGGAGCGGCTGGTGGCTTGGGACTGCTGACCTCTTTGTTAGTGGCCCAAATGTAACCACTAAGTCAGAGACCTCTCAAAATCATTTATCAGGACAGAGAACACGAAGGCTCTCTTGCTCCACGCACCTACTCATCTGGCCTCACTCTGGGCGACTTCTTCCCCACCCCCCCCACCCCGTGAATGGAGAGGTACATGAAAGGACAGCGATTTAATGACTAACGAGAGGAGAAGGAAAAAAAATGAGGAATGTACTACCAGCTATCCAAACAAATGAGTTTGAAAAATGTTTCCAAGAACGAAATCACAGATTTGACAAATACATTAAGTATAATAGAGAATGCGTTGAAGGTTATAATGCTGCTTTATCAAAAAACAAATTAAATGCATAGAAATGGGGGGGAAATTCCACTTTTTATGTGACCTCTCTGTATGCCTCCAGAAACAATCTGGTATTCCATGGTACAGTTTCATATGCTGAAGCCATATTTGCAAGAAGCGGTGATTTTATGTTTCTCATGGGATTCTTGGACAGACTCAGAAGTGGACAACCAGGTGAGGAGCTGAAAGTTGAAGCTAGCTGACTTACTCCAATTCTGCAAGGATCGTTTCCCAATAAGGACCAAGTGCTTTGAGCAGTTGTTGTTGTTTTTTGAGAAAAAATATATTACAGAAATTTTCACAGGAAGACTCAAGGCTTTTGCTTTCTTTCTCAAGCAGACATATTTTCTTAGGAAATAATGTAACTGCAGTGTAAGAGGAGGGAGGTAAGGGACTTTTAACTTGCTGCCGTATTAACGCATTTCTCTGACATAAGCAGTGACAAATCTCAGCGAGAGAAGTCATAGAAAGTCGACCTGAAACTTCCCAGTAAAGAGTTCGTTCCTTAACTGACAAAGCTGCCTTTAAAGTAATTCACAGGGAAACACTAAGTAGAGATACACAATTAAAGTGCTTGTAAATGAAGTCTGCTTCTGGAGCCAGTTTAGGTGGATGACTAGTATATGTAACACGACTAAATCTAATCAATGTTTTCCTTGCACACCAGCGAGTTTCCTGTAGGGATACCTAATTCATCAGGAAAAGTATGACTATGTATCAAACTCAGATACACAGTAAGTTCTTTTGAGTGCCTGTATTTCATATATCTGAATATATATATATATATATATATATATTTATACAAATATGTAAAATGTGGTAACTGGTATACTTGAAACCAAAAGAAAAAAAGGAGGCAAAAAATTATAACTGCCCCCCCCACCCCGCCCGATTATTTAAAGCACCTTTGAGCTTTACCTTCTGGTTCACACTCTGTCAAGTCCTTGACACATCTTGCTCTGGTTCTGTGGAGGGCCCTGCTAGGCCTTGATTATGCCTCGCAGTTCTAGTCAACCTCCTCTTTTTCATAGTGTGTGTTAAGGAGAACCAAGAGAGACTTCCACGGAAGAACACATCTACACCGAACCACATGAAAATCCAGCAAACAGATGAGCTCCAACTGAGAGAAACAGTGATCATTTTAAAGAATGAAGAATCAGTGATGACCTTCCCAAAACTTGACAAACATGATCCCTTGAGAAACTTGGTAAACTTTCAGATAATCTAGAGAAGTGCAAGTGATTGTGCCTTGGGCTGCTAACCACAAGGTCAACAGTTCGAAATCACCTTCAGCTCCAGGGGAGAAAGCCATTTCTATTCCTGTACAGAGGGACAGTCTTGGAAACCCACAGGATCAGTTCTACGCTGTCCTACAGGCTCACTGTTAGGTCGAATGGACTTGATAGCACTGAGTTTACCTTGTTTCTGAGGCTTACTACTTCAAGATTTTGAAATGAGGGAGTATTCCATGAAACCATACACTTTTAAAGTTTCCGAGTCTGAATGATGTTACACTGATTTTTTGGCATTTGCTGGAAATATGAATCACTCCGTCAGAAACCAGAAGTAGGGAGAGAACCAGTGGATAGATATCAATTTAGATATCGATTTATCTACATATCATAATGTTTAGCTGCAAGCAAGATTTTTATTGAATTTGTTGTTGACAATATAAGTAGGACAGCACAGCAATGGGACAGTTTCTACACCTACCAGGCAGAGACAATGATTATGTCTCTTGCTTTATGGACCATTCTCACCCTTCTTTATGTGTTGTTCATCCCCCCAGCAGCATAAACTTACTGTTTCTGGGTTCCTATTTCACTTTTCCAGATGATGTTGTGGTCACTTTGATCCCATACAGAAGACCATATAAGCTCAAGACAGATTTTTGTTTTGTACTAGGTAAATGAATCTTTAGTTTAAAGAATTGAGGGCATATATTTCGTTTAAGGTCTCGGAATTTAAGATTTTTTTAAGGTGAGACATAGGACCCAAAACCATTTTTCTTATCAGGCTTCCACTCATGGCAAAGACATGTAAGATGATAAAGCTTTAGTTTCATTTTGTTTCAAAATCTTACATTTTGTCTGTTTGGAAAACTAAAAGCATGTCTACGCAAATAAAACTTCTCATGAGACATAATTATAAAGGTCATCATTTCGGAGAGCATTTTGCACAATTCGCTGCCAAAGAGTCAATTGTAACTCAGCACAACCAGTAAGAGAGGGTAGACCTGCCTCTTGGGGTTTGTTTTAGTCCGGGTAGACTAAAGAAACAAATTCATAGACATGCATGTGGATATAAGGGAAAGGTTTATATACAAGAGGAAGGGAACAATGAGAAATTATCCCAACTCAGTCTAGTCCAACGTCATAAGTCCAATATTAGCCTATATGTCCAATACCAGTCTAAAAAGTCACCTTCCGACTCATGAAGCACATGTAGTAGAGGCGTCCCAGTGCTGGCAGGGGTCTCCCCGTGGCTCCTCATTTCCAGGGTTCAGGACTTATCAGCAGAATCCATTGGTGGTAGAAGCATCTCAACGCTGACAGGGTCTCTCTGTGGCTTCTCTGGCCCTGAGGTCTGGTTCCATCAGGGCAAGCCCATGTGGCTTCTCCTCCGACTCCTCCATTCTCCAGGAATCATTATCAATCAGCATGCTGTCATCTTCTCTTCTGAATAGTTCATCATCTCAGAGACTGACTCCCATAGACTGAGAGTCAAACTCTCTTCTCCAATTGTGAAATACCTCCAGACTTCCCAGAAATCTAAGGAGGAAGCCATGCCCACACAGAGGCCTCATCGGCTACTCATTGGCCATCTCCAGATTAACAGGCTAGACTCTACCCCTACATCCCAATCATGAAACTGGCATCACGAATGCATGACAGCCACAGAGCCGCTAGAGGAGCAGACAGACTTATCTCTTCCCTGGAATGACTGGTGGGTTGGAAACGTTGAGCTTGCTTATTGCAGTTCAATGCAGAGTCCACTACCACTATGCCACCGGGGCTCCTAGGCCACCCGAAAACTCAAATTTGAAACCTCTGAGTCTCATCATTTGCTGCAACAAGGGGAAAAGAGAGTACAGTATGAGTGACACTCACAACACAGTCTCCCTCATCAGCTCCCAAAGCATCAGCCCTCACTTATCTGGATGCAGATGATCTGATATGGGATTGACCCTCACCCACAAGAAACACTGCTTTTCAACAGAATACTGGCCATATGATATGATGTTCTAGTAAACCAAGTAAACATGGAAGGCTACTGCCACCCACACAGCACAAACAAGCCCGTGGAAGCCACAGGATGCAGGAGAGCCATTACAGGCTGCCATTCGTGGGTGACCAGGTGTCTCACACACTGCCAGATGAGGCACTGGTCTGATGAAAAATACTAGTGTACTAAACACATAGATATAAAGGCTGACAAACAGGAAATCCGTGGTGTAAAGATTCTTGTCCAAATGTATACAGTCCACTGGGATAGGCATGTCCATCTGCTGTCTACTAACAAATATAGTCAGTCAACTGGAATTAGTGACTCTTCAATAGCATTTACAAGTATTATCAACTCAATTTCTAGGAGAAAGGACTTAAAATGGCACAACAGATGTCCAAGAAATCTCAAAAAGGATCCAGGGTGCTACAAATTGAACAATAATCTGGGATAAGAACATATGTAAGAGAACACTTTAAATATTTTAGGGGACAGATCTGATTTTTTTCTCATAATGTAAAGACAGTATTCTAATACTTGTTTCTAAGTCTGTTACATAAAACTCAAGGAACAAACCCTTGCTGACTGCAAGCTGTTGTTAAGTTGCCTCAATATGGTTCTATTCATAGTGACCCCAAATATAACCAATCAGTACACTACCAGTGCTACCTTCATTAAGATCGCTATATTTGTGCCCCTCCTTGGAGCCACCCCATCAATTCAACTCTGAGGGTTTTTCCTTTTTCCACTGACCAGCTCCCTTTACCAGGCATGGTGTGCTTCTTCAGAGCCTAATGACACATCTAAAACAGAAGGGAGGAAATAAAATCTCACCAACTTTACTTTTAAGTTGCATTCTGGCTGTACTTCTTACAAGACATGTTTGTTCAACCTCTCAGCGTTCTATGGCACTTTCAATACTCTTTGCTAACACCACAATTCAATGGCATCAATACTTCCTTTGCCTCCCTTATTCCCTGCTTAGTCATGTGCATAGGAGACTACTGCAAATCCATCAACTGGGTCAGGCACAATCCTGATACCATCCTTTGCTGATTTTAAACTGTGTACTATCCTTTTGTTCTCTTTAAATCATTGTCTTTAAATCATCTCTTGGTCTATGTACAGTTCACAGCTAGTGTTCTGAAATTCTTAATCTTTACAATGTAAGAAATTTCCCGAAGTAGCTAAAAGGTCAAAAGAGAGAACAATTTTTACCAATCAAAACCTTCCACATGACAGTTTTGTGATGAGCCACATCTTCCCAGATTTTAGTCACAGACCAATCCTCTGCCAACCTGCGTGGCTGACATTCAACTTGGGATGATTAGCATTTTTGCAGGGCCCCTTCTTTGTTAAAATTGATTAGATCTACAGCTAAACCCATCCATTTCTTACAGTATAGAGCAGTTTAGCATCCATTCATTAAGGTCACAGCCTGCTCCTATGAGAATAGGGCATATCAAATAACAATTTTTTACATTGATTGGGAACTGAGCAGACCAGATGAAAAGGAGGAGGAAAGGGAATGGGAGGGGAAGCAGATATCTAGGGAGAGAAAAGAATAAAAAAGTGAGACCATGGAGAGCACAAAATATGATGGTGAAAGTACAACTTCACTTTCTAAGGGAGACCTACCAAGGAAGTAACCAGTGGATGCTCTGGGAGTGGTCGTTGGCCAACTGGGAGTCATTCCCACGCACAGCAATGCTGAGTACAACAGAGCAAGATCCTGCCTTGAGCTGGTGCTGTGTCATCCTCACTGTTTTTTGTTAAAGCCTATTGTTTCAGCCACTGGGCCAATTCATCTCCTGGAGGATCTTTCTCTTTTCCACTGACCCTGTATTTTACCAAGCATGCTATCCTTTCCCAGGCACTGCTCTCCCTGGATAACGTCTAGAGTACATGAGAAGTCTTATCATCCTCACTTCTCATGGGCATTCTGGCTGTACATATTTCAAGACAAGAAATATTGTTCTTCTGACAGTCCATCATACTTTCAATATTATTCACCAACACTGTCATTCAGACATCTCTTACTTCTGCCGTCTTCCTTATTCACTGCCCACCTTTCACACACAGATGAGATGACTGAAAATACCATGGCCTGGGCCATTGCATCCTCGTCCTCAAAGTGACAGCCTTGCTGTCGAACACATGAGTGGCACAAATGCCTAAGGTAATATAATACATTCTTTTATTTCACAAATTATGCTTCCAAGAACTGGGACCATGGATCCAAGTAAAATGAAATCCTTGTAAACTTCATTCTTTTCCGTGCTTATCACAATGCTATTTATTGGTAGTCCATTTATCCTTACAAGTGGATTTTGGTTTTCTTTACATTGAGTTGCAATCCACAGTGAAGTCTGTAGTCCTCAATCTTCCTCAGCAAGTGCTTTAAACCCTCCTGGCTTTCAGCAAGCAAAGTAGTGTGATCCCGATAGAAAAAACTCACTGCCATTGAGTAGATTCTAGCTCAACTGATGCTACTGATCAGGGTAGAAGTGCCCCTGTGAGTGTCTCAGACGGCTACTCTTTATGGGATTAGAAAGCCCCTCTGTCTCAAGCAGACTCTGAATGAGTTTTCCTTCGATCCTGTTGCTGAGTGCTTCTTCATTTATTCCAGCTTCGCCTTCTGATAGTTGGTCAAGTACTCACTATTCTAATATAAAAATATAGTATTTATTACTGAAAGTCACTAGTACCAGCACACTAGCCTGTGTGACCATGAGGTGTGGAAAGAACCAGGCATCAAGCATCAAAGAAGAAAAATCATATCATGATGTGCCCACCCTTCCAACATGATGGCTGAGAACAAAGGAGTACAGAGGCAGACAGAGCAGAGGAAACTGATGGCACCCAGCCACCAAAAGATAAAGTAGCTGGGATCTTAAAGGCTTGATGGTGAACAAGTGACCCTCTAGCACAGAGCAGAAAAGCCCACATGGAAGAAGCACACCTACCTGTGTGATCATGAGGGGTCAAAGGGAGCAGATATCAAACATCAATGAACAAGAACCAAATCAATAAGAATGAGGGGGAGAGCAGGGTGGGGAACCAAAGCCCACTTGTGGGAATTGGACACCCCTTTACAGGGGAGTCATGGGGAGGAGATGGGTCAGGCAAGGTGCAGTAAGATAGTGATGAAGCATACAAGTTTCCTCTAGTTCCTGAAGGCTTCCTCCCCCCAACTATCATGGTCCCAACTCTACCTTAGAAATCCAACTAGACTGGAGGAGGTACACTGGCAGAGATAGGAACTGGAAATATAGGGAACCCAGGGCAGATGAACCCCTCAGGGCTAGTGGTAAGTGTGGAGTTACTAGATGGGTAGAGGGAAGGTGGAGTGGAGAGAGGGAGTGAACTGTGGGGATCTACAGATGGCCTCCTATCTGGAGGACAGACATTGGGAGAAGTGGGCATGAGGAGATGTCAAGCAGTGTAAGATATGACAAAACAATAATAACCTATATAGTAATGAGGACTGAGGGAGAGGGGGAACAGGAACGGAGAGGGAAGGATGAGAAGCTGATATCAAGGGCCCCTAGTGAAAAAGTGGATACTTGGAGAATGTTAACGAAAGTAGGCATGTGAAGGTGCTTCGCACAGTATATGTTACTATGTACTGTGAAAAGTGATGTACGAACCCCCAATAAAATGATTTTTAAAAATTCATTAGTACCTATAAATGCTGCTCAATAATACAAGTATGCTTTCTAATTAAAATCTGATCACCAGATGCCATCAAGATGACTCAGGCTACTGGAACAATGCTATCTTTGTTGGAGTAAAGTTACTCCACGAGGTTTTCAGTGGCTGTGACCTTTTAGA
Source organism: Nesogale talazaci (assembly GCA_004026705.1). Lineage (NCBI taxonomy): Eukaryota > Metazoa > Chordata > Mammalia > Afrosoricida > Tenrecidae > Nesogale > Nesogale talazaci. The sequence continues at coordinate 33,668 of PVJH01020192.1, read as the reverse complement.
AGTAAGATGACCAGGCCTTCTATCCAAGGAACATTTGGGTGAACTTGAGGCATCTCAAACAAAAAGGCTGGTGAGGGATTTTCAGAGAACTAACCACTGAAAACTGTGTGGAGCATGGGTCTACCCTGATTTACATTAGGTTTTCAACAGCTATATTTAGTAGTGTATAATGAACGCACATTTAACGTTATCTGGGAAAAACTCATGCATTTCTATTATGCACATGAAGCACAGAAATTCATTCTACATTATCAGGGGACATAAAAAAAGTTCATGGAAAAATTCCTTTATGTTTTTATTCTATTTTCCCAAGAACTTTTTGAAGCTCTCTAGTTTTGCTGTCTTGCACATCATTTCTAATTATAACATCATCCTACCACTTTCTAAATAAGGACAAACATGAAACTTGTCTCAGCTTTCATTTAAAAGGCTATGTTGCAGTTCCGGTAGCATAGTGGTTAATGAGCTGAGTTGCTAACTTCAAGGTCAGTAGTACCAAATCACCAGCAGCCCCTTCTTAAATCTTATTGGGGATTCTTACAACTCTTATCACAATCCATACATCCATCCAATTATATCCAGCATGTTTGTACATTTGTTACCCTCATCAGTCTCAAAACATTAGCTTTCCACTTAAGCCCTTGGATTCAACTCATTTCCCCCCTCTCTCCCACTCACCCCTCCCTCCACACTCCCTCCTCCCTGAAGAACCCTTCGTAATTTATAAATTATTATTTTCTCATGTCTTACACTGTCCAACGTCTCCATCTACTTTTCTGTTGTCCATCCCCAAGGGAGGAGGTTATATGTAGATCCCTGTAATCAGTTCCCCCCTTCTTCCCCACCTTTGCTCCACCATCCAGGTACAGCCACTCTCAACACTGATCCTGAAGGGATCATCTGTACTGGATTCCCTGTGTTTCCAGTTCCTATCTGTATCAATGTATATCCTCTGGCTAGCCAGATTTGTAAGGTAGACTAGGGATCATGACAGTGTGTGGGGGGGGGGTGGGGGGGGAGCAGGGGAGGGTGTTGGGAGGAGAGAAGCATTAAAGAGCTAAAGGAAAGCTGTATGTTCATCATTGCTACACTGTACCCTGACTGGCTGGTCTCTCCGTGACCCATCTGTAAGGGTATGTCCAATGGTCTATAGATGGACTTTGGTTCCCTAATCTGCACTCCCCCTCATTCAAAACGATATGATTTTTTTGTTCCTTGATGCCTAATACCTGATTTTATCCCCCCACGTGATCACTCAAGCTGGTGTGCTTCTTCCATGTGGGCTTTGTTGCCTCTGAGCTAGATGGTCACTTGTTTACCTTCAAGCTTTGAAGACCCCAGGCACTATATCCTTTGATAGCTGGACACCATCAGCTTTCTTCACCACATTTGTTTATACACCCCTTTGTCTTCAACAGTCTTATAGGGAAGGTGAGCACACAATGATATTTTTAGTTCTTTGATGCCTGATACCTGATCCCATCAACACCCCATGATTACACAGACTGGTGTGCTACTTCCATGAGGGCTTTGTTACTTCTCAGCTAGATGGCCTTCTGTTTACCTCTAAGCCTTTAAGACCCCAGACGCTACATCATTTGATAGCAGGGCACCCTCAGCTTTCTTCACCACATTTGTTTATGCACACATTTGTCTTCAGTGATAGTGTAAGAAAGGTGAGAATCATGGAATGCCAATTTAATAAAGTGTTCTTGCATTAAGGAAGTGTTTGAGTGGAGGCCCAATGTCCATCTGCTACTTTAATACTAAACCTATAAATATATGCACATAGATCTATCTCCTCATCTATATAAATACATTTATCTATGTATATGCCTACATTTAGACATCTATCCTATTTACATATGCACATGCCTGATTTTAGACCTCTATCTATCTCAGAAAGAGTTACCATTCCAAAAAGTCCCAGTGGTAGTTCTACCCTGCCCTATAGAGTCCTTATGTGTCAAGATGGTCTCAAAGGCACCAAGTTGTTGTTTAAATCTTGTTGATATTTAGTACAGGTTGACTTCAAAAGGACTGTAGAAATATTTGAGTGCTTTTCAATTACATTTTTCCATGAACATTTAAAAATTTTCTCATGTCTACTTAATATCCAGAAAATTGGACTGAGAGCCTACTACATATCAACAACCGTGATAAGGATGGGGACACAAAAAAGAAATAAGCCTAACTCCAAATAACAGTTTAGCAACAGTGTGGGAAAAATACATTCTCTTTTTCTAGCACACTGCAAAATAAGGAAACATACTTTGAAAGGAGTGTTCAAATGCAGTCATGATTGAAGAAAGCAGTTTTTTCCTTCTTGTGATCTTGGTTTGTAAAACACTACATTTCAGCCAAAAGCCATGGCTGCCAAAAATTAAATGACAAATTTAAAGCACGCTTAGTTTTACATAAACACACAAATGCTTTCACACATTTGAGGACACACGTACTCCCACCCACACACGGGTTACATTTTTAACAGAGTAGTACTTTCCAACCAATGTCCTCTGGGTCATAATTTAGTTAAAATTTTAATAAGAATAGTTCAGACATTGAAACCAGGTGATGGCATCTGAACTCTAGTGAACTGTTATCCTGCAAACATTTCTCAAATCAGCTAATTACATCTCCGTCAATGGACTGGCTCTAAGGCATTCCCCACCAAGATTACCTCTGCATTCCTACAGAAATCTCACCTCTCCCTGCCCACCAGGCCAAATCATCCAGTCAGTAGGATTCATTTAGCCACAGTGTTTATCATTAAAAAAGGTTGGCACCTTCCTACACCAAGTGGTAATCCCTGCCAGGAATGTATACAAACTAGTTGAGAAAAATCTTGTCATACCCACATCTAAGGGGCATTTTGGCTATACTTCTAAAACCAAAACTCTCACTGCCACTGAGTCTATGTCCACTCAGAGGGGCAATACAGGACTGAGTTAAACTGCCCCTATAAGTTTCTGAGACTCTAACTGTTCACAGGAGTTGACAGCCCTCTCTTACTCCTGAGGAGTTGCTGGTAGCTTCAAAGGCATTGCAAGCCAAAAGGATAGCAGCTCAACATTGAACTACAATACCTGTACTTCTAAAACAGATTTGTTTATTTTTCTGGCAGTCCACGTGATATCCAACGCTTCTCAATCACTTCATAATTAGAGTACATCAATTCTTCATTACCCTTTCTTTTCCATTACCCAGCTTTGGCTGGCAGAAGAGGTGATGGTAAATATTGTGGCTTGGGTCAGGCATGTCTTGGTCCTTAGAGTGTTATCGTCCCACAATGTCAGTACTTTGATTCTGCACAAGTCATCCAGCAAGCTCCATATGTATAACTGTTGTTTATGTTATTTAAAAAGGTATTTGTAACCAATAAGCTACTGGTTTTGCAAAAATTCGATCATGTGATCTAGGGTGAAGTTTTTAATCACCAAAGCCAGTTTCCAAACAGCAATCCTTCTTTGTTTCCAATTTCCACATTTCAATCACCAGTAATGATCTGTGCATTTTGATCGTATGTTTGATCAATTTCTGAATTTCTAAAGTTTATCAAATGTCAATGACATTTGACTATCAGCAGTATAATAAGCTACACATATCATTGCAAAGAATGGAAATTTAAGAACACTAAATTGTGCTCATGCAAAGTCAGAATATAGCTCAGGAGGCCACCATTGGAACAGAATAAACAGTCCATGGCTTAAAATCAAGAAAGATTGTGTCTGGGTTCTATCCTTCCATCAAACTTATCCAGCATGTATGCTGAGCAAATGGTTGGAGAAACTGGACTGCAGGAAAAGGAACCAGGCTTGCGGATTGGAGAAGGGCTCATTAACAGCCTGTGTTATGCAGATGACACAACCTTGCTTGCTCAAAGCTGAGAGGACTTGAAGGACTTACCAATGGGTTCAAAGACTACAACTTTCAATATGGGTGATGCCTCAAAATGAAGAAATTTTAAAGATCTTCACAACTAGACCAATAAGCAATAAGCAACTTCACTATAAATGGAGAAAAGACAGAAGCTCTCAATAATTTTATTTTGCTTGGACCCACAATGAACACCCATGGGAACAGTAGTCAAGAAATCAAACAACATATTACACTGGGTAAGTCTGCTGTAAGAGACCTCTTTAACATTTAAAGACGCAAAGATGTTACTTTACAGACTAAGATTACCCAGTCCTAAACCCTGCCATTTCAATCACCTAGTATGCATGGAAAAGTCATGAATAGGCTGAGCCCTGGTGGCGTCGTGGTTGTGTACGGGATTGCGGCCCACAGAGTTGGCAGTTCAAATCCAGCAGCAGCTCTCCAGGAGCAAGGCTGGGCTTCTTACTCCCACCAGGGCAGTGATGCCCCTCCCCACCCAAAAAAGTTATGAATAAGGAAAATCAGGAAGAATCAATGCCTTTGAATTATGGTATTGGCCAGGAATACTGCCCATGTCATGCATACCCAGAACAAATAAATCTATCTTAGAAGATGCTTCATGGAAACATGAAGTCCAGACTTCATATAATGTATTTGGACATGTTATCAGGAATAACCTGGACATGTTATCAGGAATAACCTGAAAGAGTCAGAGATAAAGATAAAAAGAAAAAGAGAAAGAGAATGAGAAAAAGATAAAGACCCTCAACAAGATGGACTGACACTGAGGCTGTAGCAATCGGCTCAAATGTAACAATGAATGCAATCACGGTCAAGTGTTTCTGTTGCACACAGGGACATTATGAAATGGAACCAAAATCAACTACAATAACTATATCAGTTCTAAAGTGTTTGTTTCACTTTTAACAACTTCTAATGTTGTTTTGTGTTTATATTTTATGACTTAAAAATTACCAACTTGCACAAAGGTTTCAATAAAATCATGCTGATATCGTCCCTTAACACATTCATCACAAACTTCCAGCATCAGGAAGATTAAACGTCTTCAAGATTATTTCCTTAGATAGGTTACAGCTGGCCCAGAATGAACTGAATAAACTGGTCACAAAGGTCACACAATTAATCGTGAAAGCCAAGATATTTCACATAAATTGCAACACCATTAATTTTACCAATTACATGAAGTTATCAACTTTATATGTGAGACCAGTGAAGCTGAGGATCCTGAAAGGGGTCAGTCATTTAAATTTTTAGCAGAGATAAAGCTGTCAGATGACAGTGACAGCATTAAATAAAAAAGATTATTAAGGCAAAAGACTTTCCACTACATAATAATGAATCACCTGAGCTAAAAATCAAGTTCCATTTGTAACAAAATGAAAGCTCCTGAAAAGCAATGCCTGGAGAACTCTATTTGTTTCTCGGCTCCTGGGGGTGAAATATTCAGAGAACTATGACCATGAAACCAAGTAAGATTGGACGAGTGGTGTCTAGGTTTATGATTTGCACTAGTAAGAGTAGGCAAAGGCTTCAATACTGGGTTTATTTGGAAAACATTACAATCCGAGTAAAGTATTCTTCTTCCTCTAAAAAGCTCCTAGGTAGAAGGTGCCCTAGATCCCACATTAAATAGGGAACATAATAAAACCCAAGCTGCTCCTTTCCCATCTGTTTTCGGATTTGATGTGAAGAAATGGGGTCAGAACATCACTCGCCATTGTTTCCAAACACAGCAAAGTGATGGTCGTGGAAAGTGTTCAAATTTAAACAAGAGTTTATGAAGGAAAAGAGTTCTGAGGGTCAATTTCATATGTCCACTTGGGTAGATAATTCTCTGTGTTTGATCAAACCCTAGCCTAGACAGTATTATGAAGAATTTGCATATTGAATCAATAGGTCTTCAGTAAAGCTGATTACCTTATGTGAAACAAATGGGTCTTAACAATCAGTTGCAAGCCTTAAAAACAAAAAGGAACTTTCTTGATGGAATAATCTACCTCCAGAATATCAACAGTCATCCCTCTTCTCCCTTATCACTTAGCCTATCAATTCAGGGATAAAGGATGATGGGAATTTCCAATCTGCTACCTCGGCCCCAGATTTTGGACTGGCCACCATTACAACTCCCAGCATTCCTCAAAACCTTGTATCAATTTTCCTCCCTTCCTTAAGACTCACTTCTTTCCATGTTCTCCCCCTTTCCCTCCCTCCCTTCATGTCCATATTTCCATCTTTAATCTTTCTAGTTCTGCTTCTTTAGAAAGCCTTAAGACAGGTGAAAATGTAAAAATTGTAAATACTTTAATCTTCACAGTCTGTTGAATCAGGGACTCTGGCTTTGAAAGGTGGCTAACTTAACTGACAACGAAGCAGCAGAGTGAACTAATTAAAATGACATGGACTATATGTGTGTGTGTGTGTGTGTGTGTGTGTGTGTATTTAGCACATACTGACATTGATAAATTCACAATAAAAATTCAAGTAGAGGGCTGAGGCCCAGTGGTACAGTGGTTGAGTGCGGGACTGTGGCCCACTGGCTTGGCGGGCGGTTCAAATCCAGCAGCAGCTCTCCAGGAGCAAGACTGGGCCTCCCACTCCCACCAGAGGGCAGTGATGCCCCCCTCCCAAAAAAAAATTCAAGTAGGAAAGTGGGATTAAATCCAGGCAACAGTGCTGTCAATTGGTAGTGATATTTGTATTCTAATATTGTAGCTGGATCAAGAGACAGTCAATTAAAAAGAATAAGACAATACCGGATGATTAAAATCAAGAAAGGTATGCATCAAGTTGTATCCTCTTGCTCTAGCTATTCAATCTGTACACTGAGCAAATGATCTGAGAAACTGGATTACAGAAAGGAGAAGCCAGCACTGGGATTGAAGGGCTCACTAACAACCTGAGATATGTGTATGACATGACCTTGCTTGCTGAAAGTGAAGAGGACTTGAAGCACGTGCTCATGAAGGATGACCGCAGCCTTTAGTATGGATTACAATACAACATAAAGAAGACCAAAATGCTCACAACTGAACCAACAGGTAACTTAATAATCAACAGAGAAAGGAATGAAGTTGCCAAGGAGTTCACCTTTTTGGATCCACGATCACTGGTCATGGGGACCGCAGTAAAGAGACCAGAAGACATTATTGCATTGGGTAAATCTGCTGCACATGCTCTATCTAAATCCTGATCCAAGCCCCAGGGTCTTTTAAATGGCTTCATATGTATATGAAAGTTGGATGGTGGCAAAGAACCAATGCATTTGAATTATGGTACTAGGGAAGAATATTGAAAATCCCATATGCAGTAGAGGAACAAAGAAATCTATCTTGGAAGAAGTACGGTTAGAACACTTCCTAGAAGCAAGGATGGTGAGGCTTTTGTCTCCAGTGCTTTGGAGATGCTAGTGGAGAGGTCAGTCCCGGGAGAAGGATAGTATGGTCAACACAGTAGAAAGGCAGCAAGCATAGGGAGACTATTCCCAAGATGGACTGACACCGTGGTTGCAACAATGGACTCACACATAAGCAGCACTGGGCGGATGGAACAGCACCAGGCAGGGCGTCTATCTGTTGTACATGGGGTAATGTTTCCAAGGATGCCTAGAGGATTGCGTCATTGATGTTAAAATATTGATATCGGAAAGTTCAACTGAATTTCAAATCCATTATATTATATAAATAAGTGTGTATATCACCTTTGTTAAATATAGAAAATGAAAAGCTATTAGATTCATGGAGTATTTGTAACTTTGTGCTTCCTTCCATATCACTGTCACACAGAGAACTCAAGCCTGTAAATAATGATGGTCCTTTACTCAATTGGTCTACCTATCTTCCTGTGTACATTAATACAGTTTACAGGGATAAAGTTAATGACCTACAGAAGCATGAGTTAATTGTACAAGGAAAAAGGATCATAATTTGGAAGTTCCTTTAGGAACTGCTTTGATGGACCAATGAAACCCCTAGTATTATGGTTTTATTCTAATCACTAGCATACATATGTTATCACCCACCAGCCAAATGACTGGCAATTTGAAATAATTCAATTCTAGATGTCACTAACACATGTATCCTATACAATTTACCAATGTTTTAAAATTTTAATTGTCTGAAAGATGACTGAAGAACATGCGAGCAGTAGCATTCCTGTTTGTGGACAATGTCTAACAGACTTTTAAAAACGTTTGACAAGCAACTAACATATTTGCTAATTAGAAGAAACAAAATGTGACTTTATTAATTCAAAGAACAATACAGAAGTAATCACTGCCCACATGATATTGCCTGTGTAGGAGAGAATCAGTATTAAAAATAACCAGGAAGTTATGAATTGTTTAGCTAGGTCAGTCTTTACTCAATTTGTCTAGCTATCTTCCTGTGTATATTCATACAATTGGCAGGGATAAAGTTAATGACCTGCAGAGGCATGAGCTAATTCAACAAGAAGAAATAACACTTTCCAAAAGGACCTTGTCATCCCAGAGTGCTAAATGTAAAAATTAACCTTATTTGACAAAATGGAATTCATAATCCAATATTTTTCTCATAAAAATATTGCATCCATTATGAGAAGCAAATGAAATTAAGAAAATTTGAGCTTGCTTCCTTATATACTTTGTTTTCAACTTGTTTGTAACTTGCAGACACGCTCATGTATTGAAAGATTAAATCCTAAGGTGCAAAGATAACACTTTGAGTATTAAGATGTACCTGACCTGAGCCATGGCATTTTCAAACGATTTAAATGCAAGCTAACACTAGACAATGAATAAGAAAGATAAGAACCAATGCCTTCGAATTTGTTTAGTGAAGAATGAAGGAAGCTGCCTTCAAGTAGTAAAGAACAAATTCTCCTTCGAGAAGACCTTGCTTCATGTACTTTGGAAATACTATTGAGAGACTAGTTTTGGCAAAAAGAATATTATGCTTGGTAATGTGGAAGGTAGGTGAAAAAGAGGCTCTTTTTGAACAAGATGAGCTGGCACAGTGGCTGCAAAAATGGACTCAAACATGAGGTTCAAACGCTTGTGAGGATGGGGAAATGACTGGACACATGGTTTGCTATTCAGAGGGCAGCTGCTTATGGTTTTAGGCTTATTATGGTTTTAGTCTGATCACTAGCATACATACACTATCACCCTCTGACCATGAAATGATAAATCTTTTTTACTTGAGAATCTCCCATCCTAATTCACTTTCATATTGCCTATGGGTTCTCAAATAATTTCTCCCTGCTCTTGGTGTTATAGAGCCATCTCACAAAATAAAGGAAACATCAGGCTGAAAGTAAAGCACATATTTTAGAGGTAAATAGAATAGTAAAGAGTAAATTATTTACAATTATTCACATTAAACCTTATAAACATTGCTATAAATGTGTGCAAACCTATATAGTTGCCATATGACTGTAGAAGTTAATTATGGCTATAGAAGGTAAACACCATCTCATATTTTATTTTGACAGAAGGAAGCAACTGCCTCTTCTATTTGATATAAAGGATCATGCGTGTGTAAAACAATAAATGTTTTTGAAATGCAAGCTAAAAATGAAATCAAGAGTCTGGTTTAGGTGCAAACTACATACTACTTAAAACCAATGAAATTTTGCTACTTCTTCAAGGGGAAAATTATCTCCAACTCTCTTAAAATAGTAAATGAAGTCAGACATTTGGAGGCATGGGGCCTTAGCAGCTGAAATCCAAAGGAAGGTGTGATCTGCATGTTGACTGCACTCTCCTGAGCAGTCCTCGCAGCTGATGCTCATCCACTTTTCAGAATTAGAAAGAACTGAGTTCATTCAAATATTTATTTTTCTACCATGAAAGCCCTTAGGATTAGAGAACAAAACAATATCCGCAAACCGCCTATATTTCTTAAACCAACTTTTATCAACAGAGTTCTGGAGGATGGGGCAGGGCAGGGGAACAGACTTGAAAAGCACCAAGGCATTTAACCTACTACTACAAAAAAGGACTGTAGCTGGGATAGGCAGGTTTGTTGTGCCAACATCACCAAAGAAGATAGGTGGGTTTGCTGTGACAAAAGGGCCAACAAACTCACGATTAATTGAAGGGTGGAGATAGAAATGGCTCCGTGAGCCCCACCATTTCTGTCTTGCTCTTGGATCTTTGAACTTGTGCCTTGATCTCCAAGCAACACTAACCATGGGACACCTAATCCATGGACTGTGTTGCTATGAGTTGAGGTTCCTTCAAGCCCTGCTTCGCCACGCTCCTAGAATATACATCTCTTGAGCTGGGGACTGTTGGACTCTGTCAACTGGCTGACTGTTGGTGACCTGCTTGCTGTTTGCTGCTTGTGACCAGATAGCCTGAATTGCTCTACAGAGGACTACTCGGTGGCCCTCAAGACTCCAAGGACAGTCTACTAGCTGTCTCATGCAAGTGAGTTGCACTGCTTTATAGATTAGCTGTTTATTTCTTATATTAGATATCTTTCTATCTATATAAATAGAAATAGAATTACTAGTGTCCTGGTTTTGTTTCTCTAGAGAACCCTAACACATTAGTTTACAAGGAGAAAGACTATTTTTCAGCCAAACCAACAATCCTGTCTAATGACTTTCTAATTTCAGAAATAGATCTCAGTATAAATATTTTAAAATATATAAATGATATGGACAATTACATAGATGGATATGAAGTTCCTATAAAAGGGAGAATAACACTTCTAAGACTCTGAAGAAATTTTGGAAATAGAGCAGGAAAACTTGATTTCATTTAGTAAAACCAAGAATTCACTCTCTTGCCTCAAAATCTATAGGTGGTATCTGGAAGGTCTATACAGTCTTAGGAACCACTGTTAACATCAAGGCAGAGCTTGCTCTGGTTGCCTCTGTTTACCTAACTGGCAGCTTTAGCCTCCTGTCTGAAAATTAGAGTCCAGCAATGTTGTGACTGTATCACATTTATCACATTTGTAAAATAGATGTTTGCAGCAAAGAAAAAGGCAGAATTAAAGACATAAAACAAATGGGAGATTAAAATGTAAAGATTAAAGAAAAATGATTAAATTAAAAATTAAAAAATGATTAAAGAAAAAATTAAAGAAGCACCACTTTAATAAAGTTAGGTTTCTTTTTTAATTTTTCAGAATGACAAATAGAAAATGATGATCACATTGGTCCATGTCATCATGTAAATCACCTTGCAAAAATAGATATAAAAACAGCTAATGTTTCTAATTTCTCAAAGAATTACTGTGTTTTACTGGACAAAGGCTTTGAAAACTTCTGAAAATAGTGCAAAATAGTTGAATTTCATTAGACTATACAGTCATTGATTTATAGAGATCCTTGATGAGTGTAATGGGCTACTAAACAATAATCAGAAATAAGAGTATAAGAATGCAGAATTCCTTCTGCCAAGACCTTTGTTTTCAACCCAATTGTCACAATTTTTTAAAACAGCCACTTATCTTCCTAATTTGATTTTAACATTGCATTGCCTAATTCTAGTCTAGTCATATGGTAAATGTTTTCAAAGTTATCTAGCAAAGGGAAGACCAGAAATTTAAATAGGGTCAATACCTTAGGCTATCAAATGAAAGAGAAGCTAAAGACAGCATATATATATGTGTGTGTGTGTGTGTGTGTGTGTGTGTGTGTAAAAGACACAATGCATAATTTCAACAAACTGTAATTTCATAAGGATGTGTATATATATAGCAAAGGTTGATGAATGAAGTATAAGGCACAAAATAACACTAATATGTAATTGGTCAAGGTTTTGCAAGGGTTAGAGGGTGGAGGAGGGAGGGGGAAAATAGGGGCTGAAACCAAGGGCTCAAGTAGAAAGAAAATGCTTTGGAAATGTTGATGGAACATATGTGTAAGTGTGCTTAATATCACTGCATGATGGATTGTTATATGATTTATAAGCGCCCCCTCCCTCACACTATCGCTTTACCCTCATGATACCGTTAACCCCACTACTGTTCCTGGGGGTTTTACTTGCCCTGAATGCTCCTCACTCACGGAACACTGGCATTCAGGCCAGTGGAGATGGAAGACTCTTCTCTGAAAAATTAAATGGTGCTATAAAGAAAGGCTTACTTACTACCAAAGAGGTAAAAAATTATTGCTACTAATTATTACTACTAATTCATACATGCATGGGTTTATTCCAAACAAAACATTTTAAAACAAATCTCTGTAAGTAGATGACTTCAGATAAGTTCTCTCGGTTAGTAATACACCTGTCTTAGTCTCATTTTCTTGCTGCCCTTAAGTCATCTCTGACTTGTAGCTTCCCTATGGGTCACAGAGACCGTAAATCTCTACAGGAGTAGAAAGCCCACTATGCTACTAGGGCCCCATTTTATTCTTATTAAGATACCTTAAAAGGGAAAAAAAATGATCCATCCACACAGTGGCATCAGAGGCAGTCTGCTGGGGTAGGTCAGGCAAGGCAGAGAGGTCTACTCAGAAACTCTTTTTTCAATCTCCAAAGGTAATCTATAGGTAATCTCTATATATTCTCTTTAAGAATATAGTAGAAACTGAATTGAAAAAAGAAAAAAAAACAGGAAAGTTTTGCTGAGATTTTTCCCCATCACAATAATGCATCTATTCTTTTTCCAGAGTAAAAGGAGCTAGTCAATGCAAGAATTTCATTTTTAATTCTCACTCCAACCACTCATAGCTCTTTCGCACTTCTCTTCCTTCCTCAAACTCAAAGAACATGATTAATTCCCCTGAAGATGTGAACACTGGTGTTTTGAGGAGATGTAAATCAAAGAGCCCAGGATTCTTCGGGGAAGAGCTGGAGTGATGGGAATACTACCTCAAGTAGCATGTATATATAACCCAAATGGAGAACTTGTGAAGAAACAATGTTGTTGCCATGTACTTTTGAGTTCTTCTACAACAAAACACTTTCAAGTCCTGAGTCATTCTCAAAATTGCTGTCTTTGAGCCCATCAATGCAGCCACTGTGTCAAAATCTGGTCAAAGATCTTTCCTTTTTTGATGTCCCACTACTTGACAAAGCATGATGCCCTTCTCCAGGGACTGGTTTCTCCTGACAACATGCTCAAAGTACATGGGATGGAGTCTCATCATCCTTATCTTTAAAGAGAAATTCTTCCATGGTAGATCTCTTTGTTCTTTTTATCACTCCCAATGTTCTTCAACACCTTAATAATTTTAATGCATCAATTTTTCTTTGATCTTCCTTATTCAATGTCCAACTTTCACATTCATATGAAGCAATTGAAATAGCATGGCTTGAGTCAGATGCACCTTCGTCCTCAAAGAAATGTCCTTGCTTTTTGACACTCAAAAGAGATCCTGTCCAGCAGATTTACCCAAAGCAGTATATCACTTGATCTTTCATCTGTTCCTTCCATAAGCATTGACTTTGGATCCAAGCAAGATGAAATCCTTGGCAACTTCAATATTTTCCTCTGCACACCAATGAAGTTACCTACTGATCCAGTTATCAGAAAATGATCTTCTTTCTATCAAGTTGTAATCCATATGGAGGCTTCAATCCTTGATCATCATCAGCAAGTGCTTCAAGTCCTCACTTTCAGTAAGCAAGGTTGTGTCATCTGTACATCCCCGGTGGTTAACAAGTCTTCTTCTGATCGTCATGCTCCATTCTGACTGATAAAATCTAGTTGCTCTAATTATCTGCTCAACATACAACTTGAGTAAGTAAGTATGATGACAGGACACGGGACTTTGGCATTCCTTTCCTGATTTTAGAGCATGCATTATGTCCTTATTCTGTTCACATAATGGTCTCTCTGGCAAATCACCAGTTAATCAACATCTTTATTTGTTGGGTTACCAACTATAAGATTCAGCAGTTCAAAACCACCAACATCCCTGTGGAAGAAAGATGAGGCTTTCTATTCCAATACATAGTTACAGTATCTTAAATCTACAGAAGCAGCTTTATTCTGTCCTATGGATTGGTATAAGCTGGTACCCACTCAATGGCAGTGAGTTATATGCTGAGAATATCTAAATAGCTTTTGAATCTTTCTCCTCAAAAAAAAAAAAACTGTACAATTATTAGAAAGGCAAAAAGATAAAAATCACAACAAATAGAAAAATGTAATTTTGATTTTATAAACAACATTAACAACAACAAAACCAACAGAAAAAACCCATATCACAATTATCTGAGAAATAAAAGATAAGGATGAAGACAAGAATATAAAGCTAAATAGCACATATAAGAAGAAAGGAAGTTATCAGCAGAGATTTTCAAAGTTATGAGTTTAAGAAATCCCCAGAACATAAAGGGGAGAAAATAAATGGAAAACAAAACTGTAAAGATAAGTAAACCAGAGGACCAGCAAGGCAGTTCAAGATCAAACTAGCTTAAATTCCAGAATGCAGAGAAAACTAGGAAACAAATTGTTGACATTCACGAAGAATATCTCCTAGCAACAAAGGACAAAGATCTCCAGTCTAATTAGCCTGAATTCCCATCCCAAAGGATGAAAATAAACACAAACTAGAGCAGTACATGGTCAAATAGGTCATAGGAAGCAGCCAAGTTATAGATTTTGCAATGGAACTTAAAACAAAGGAGAAAGGATTTCAAAAATTTAAGGGAAACTGATTTCTAAGGACGTTGTTTTATAAGCAATTTTATAAATATCCCTCCTACTCACCTTGTCTCAGGAGGTGTTTCATCAAAGTGAGATGTTCCTCAAGAAGAAAATAAGCGATCAACCAGAGAGAGAATGAGGAAATGATCAAAATGACAGCTGTGATAGGATAAGAAACCTAACGTGTACACCAAGAGCAGAAGAAATCAGCTGACGACGGAAATGGTGACAGAGCCAATAAAGGGATGAAAGAAGCATTGGAGTCATAAGATTCCTAAATGCTGCACAGACACATGTAAGGCTGACACAAGAACACCATCATTTCTATCCAATAAGCACTACATCCCAAACAGTCAAAACATAGCTTTATTTTTGCAAATGACATCATTGGTTCACTTTAACTCATTATGGTGACATAGTGGTAATGTGTTGGGCTACTAACCGCAGGGCCAGCAGTTCAAATCCACCAATCACTCTTCAGGAGAAAAACAGGGCTTTCTACTCCCCTAAAACCCATGGGAGAAGTTCTACCCCGCCCGACAGGGTTGTTCGGAGTTGGCACCACCTCCCAGTAGAGAGCTTTGGTGTTTGAGGGGCTTAGCCAATACTCTGTTGAACATGGCCTCACCCGAGTTGGGCCAACTCTACAGCATTTAATAATAAATCCGATCCCATACAATTGTATCTTCATCAGCCATTATATGGCTGCTAACTGTAACTATATATGTGCTAAATTCTGTATTAATCAAGTCAAATGATATTTATACGTTACCTACCTATGGCATGCCCAGAATTTGTTTAGTATTTTTGAGAATACAGCTGAAATGAGAACAAATGCACTTTAGAGTCTAGGGCATTGGCAGAAATCACAGAAGAAAAGAAATCTATGCACAATTAAAAGCAAGAGATGGATCGGAGTTGTACAAAACAAACTAAGCAAGGTCGTAAAGGAGAGCATGATTGTCAAAGATGCTATTTTAGGAAAGAGAGAATGTTTTAAGGCTGTAAGACTGCATGCCAAAGTGAGAGAGTAAGTTAATCAGATAGAAGAGGTCTGCAAAAGAGAATATTCCAAAGGGAGGAATGGGTCAAAAGCCATGACCAAGAGAAGTAAATTGTATATTGAGCCAGAAGAGGCAGATGCGCTACTAACTGGTTAAACAATTCCCAGTAAAAATTTTCATTTCCCTGATCCTCATTTTCTCCATCTACAAAATCTGGAGTCAATTAAACCAAAGTCAGCACTTCTCCTGCTACTCCTGGCCCCATCATCGAGCACGGTTACAATCAGAAGGTTCACCAATTAGATTATGCTCACTGACACACATGGGGAGTCCCTCCCCTGACACACTCTCTGGCTTATGGATTTAATTCAAACAGACAGGCTTATTTGACAGTGTGATGGATTAGTCCAACTGATCTGTACATGCTCTGGCATGTAATAGAAGTCAGGCAGTCCAAACAATGTGTTGGTCAGATCAGGATTTAGAAGGCTCACTGTGAATTTTACTCCTGCAATACATACTGGATTGAGTTACAATTCCATCAAGTTAGACCTCCATATCTCTAATTCAAGGGTTGTTGTTTTTTTTCTGCTCTGAGAACATAGACAATTCTAGATAATCTCTCCTGGATGATGACAACTGGTTAAAATGGACACAGAAGGCTAGTACTAGGTGCCATACTGCTACCTGTGTAAAAATATAATAAATAAATAAATAAATCCTGGAATGTGGATAGTCAGCACTCACAATGATGCCCAGAACAAGATATACATCTAAATAAATACTGGGTGAATGCATGGATGGGCAATCAGTTATCAAGAGAAGGCAGCAGAATCCCATGCTCCCAGACTACATCAGGATGATCATAGGAATGCCACTTTCGCAATTCTCTATCTCCCTACAATACTCAGGTCAATAACAGTGTAACATGTCTATAATAAGCTTGTCTATAATGTTTCTTTTTAAAAAGCACATCTCATCTGCTAAGAACATGATACAGATCTAAGGTGTAATTGCTGACTATGCCCTCCTAGCCATAGTCCTCCATTTGTAACACACTATAATTCCAGCCTCTATACCTGTGGCAATCTTCTCATTTGTGAGGGAGTTATCAATTATACTCCCAAAACAGGAGCCACAGAGGATATATTTTGAGTCTTCATATTGCTACAATGAGTGACTCAACTTACAAGTCCCTGTTGTTTATCTGGGTGTATGGTCTGCAGAAGAAAAAATCCACAACTCCCTCAAAGCTATCTTCATGATCTCCCCTTCCCAAAGGAACCTTCACAGAAGACTAGTGGTTTGCCACCAAGGGAAAAAAGATCAGAAGTCAACTACCAATTGTAGATGGCTGGCCCAGAACCCTGGTAGATATTTTGATGTGAATCCCAGGGGGTTTTCTGGCCTGATTACACAAATGAGTCTTGCATTAAATTTCAGACCTTTTAGATGGTTCACTTTCTTGTTCTGGTGATTGACCAGCATCTGCAGCCTTGGGCATGAGGAGGATCTAACGATGGATGTCTGAATTTGGGATTTGGAAGTCTCCAGCTTCCAAAACCATTTGAGCTATTTCCTTGATAGTTTGTGAGTTTTCCAAGATTTGCAGTTAGCTGAAAAACTTGTAAATGTGAGGTGATGTTCTAAGGCAGTGTTTCTCAACCTTCCTAATGCCACAACACTTTCATACAGTTTCTCATGTAGTGATGACTGGCCAACCATAAAATTATTTTCACTACTCCATAACTGTAATTTTGCTGCTGTTATCAATCAGGTGACCCCTGTGAAAGAGTCGTTTGACCCTCAAAAGGGTTGTGACTCACAGGTTGAGAACCATTATACTAAGGGAAAGATTAGGGTTGGGCATGTTGGGTAATAGAGTGGGAAAGCACTTTGAAAAGTCCATACATTGAAGACATCTTTAATGCCCAACTCCTCAGGACCAATCTTATGGCAGTGACTGTTGTCTTTAGAGTAATAGATAAATACTACTAATTAGAAATGTCTTCAAGGTCACACAGAGCTCACCAATGGTAAAGCGTGGATACAGCTGCTGGATCTTTCTGGATTCCGGCCTCCATCCCCTATTTCTTGTCTTGGGGAATAGACAGTATGTATCAAGTTTTTAGTGATCTGAACCAGGGCCATATCAATAGCGAGTGATTGTTAGCCAGCCATAACTTTAAAATAAGACAGTTTTATATAGATTTAAGAGTATTTTCATATCTATGATCAATATACCAATGGGCCCTTTGATTCACTAGACTCAAAAAATTCTGATCATGACTGCTACTGGTTATAACGTGCACGGTACTGCGAATAAGGGTTGGAAACCAGAGGAGATTGCTGCTTCCCCTTCCTTTTGATACTCAATAGATCCAGTCCAGAAAAGCATGCCCTTACACACCAAGTCATTCTGAATAACTACTTGAGAAAAAGTGCTATCAAGGGTATGTTTTTGTGCAAGAAACAATCCATTCCAAACCAGTACAGACGATTTCAAAGAAGGCACTTAAAATAACTTCACAGATCAGAGAACTGTGGGAGATCACATCAGCAAATCAGGACATCACAGCCGACTGGATAAGATCCACCAGGTAACAGCTCAGGCAGTTGTGGTGGAGCTGAAGTGAGAGGCCAGGTCTGAAGACTTCATCTACCACTTTTCAGGAATTGGTGGCACAATTGGGCATTCATCTGCTTGCTGAAAGGTTGCCAGTTTATGCTCGCCCTGAGACTCCTCAGAGAGCCTGGTTATCTGTCTCTGTAAAGATTCCAGTAAAGAAAACTCTGCCATTTGGACTTGCAAGTCAGTGTCGAATCAATATGGCAACTACAGCTACCAACTACCACTGCTTTGGAAAACGAACTCAGCGTCCTCCACTCTGTATCCGGCCTGTACAATGGGCATCATGAGTTGTCTCTACTTCACAGGACTGACATAAGAAGAAAGTGAATTCATAAATATAAAGAACACAAGACAAATATAACAGACAAAAACTTATGATCTAATTTATACACTGGAGTAGTACCCAACCTGAATATAAGACGAGGTACCTAATTTTACCACACACAAAAAAAAAAACTGGGAAAATGAATTGACTTGAGTATAAGTCTAGGATGGGAAATGCAGTAACTACTGGTAAATTTCAAAATAAAAATACATACCAATAAAATTACATTGAGACACCAGTAGGTAAAAGGTTTTTGAATATTTATTTCAAAGAAAAACAGTAAACTAGCTCTGTAAATGGAAAAGAGGTTCAACAAAAACAATATGGTATCAACAATAACTATGCACTCTGTGCTACTGCACGCATTGCATTCCTCCATACACTGTCTTACCGCATGTACACAATGCAACTTGTACAGTTTGAGGCCTAACGAAGGCTGACAGGACTGTTCGCAGAGAGCAGCCTGTGTTAGGGCTCACAATGTACACGGTGTGTGTATGTGGTGTTACTGCTGCGTTCCTACAGACAGTGTTACCGCTCATGTATGGGAAGTGCTAACGCAACACATGCAACACCAGTGCTTGTACAACGCAGCATGTATGTGATGAACCCTAACACAGGTGGCTCTAGGCAAGCATAATCAGCACAGGGTCCAGACAGGAACCCAGCATAGCAGACTAAGTCCTGTGAATAAACGTCCTGCACACCCAAGACCAGAGATATCCTGGTACTTGTATTCAGCAATGTTGAGCTAAGCGAGGGGGCCTGACCAAGCACGGCTAAGACTATAAGCCCCACACCATTGGTCAGAGCCCTGGAGAAGAGCGGGGAAAGAGGAGCCACATCCGACATTCATCTGACAAGGATGTGGGTGCGTCCTAGGCACTAGGACACAGAAGTGGCAGGCTCTTGCCCGGGGTGGCACAAACAACACAGAGGCTGCTGGGTGCAGAAGAAAAGAAAAAGCAGAGATATCAGCAGTCATCGGCCCACCCACAGAGGCTACAGGTGCCCGCAGATGAGCAGGAGTGACCAAAAAAGACCTACCCTGAACCAGAGAAAAGGTAAGTATATCCTCACTTGAGTATAAGCTGAGGGATTTTTGTTTCAGTATAGAAAAATGTGCTGAAAAACTCGGCTTATACACGAGTATAAATGGTACTTAATGGAAAGGCATTATTTCCTAAGTGATTTCAGAAAGCTTCACTCGAGAGCTTTATACCAAAGAAGAGTCATTAGTAAAATCAAATATAAGGGGTATTGACTTAAGCAGATTCTTCTAGAAATTTTCTTTTCTGAATTAATTTAAAGATAAAAACATTTAACGTATCATTGTTGGGTTTTGTTTGTTTGTTTTGTAAATAGTCTAGAGTTCCTAGTTTATGGATTGCTTCCGGGGGTCTCAGCTAACCTAAAATCCATTTCTCATGTAATTCTAAGATGCTGTTGCTGCATAGCTGTGGTAGTTATATAATCTCATGTCAACTTGAGGAGATTAAGCGTGAAGGGGTGGAGTCTAGGCTGTCAATCAGGTCACATCCTGTTGATGCCTCATTGTGGGTGTGACCTCATGAGAATCCTGGGAACAGCCTCTCTTGGCTTCACCTGCCTGCTGAGGAGACACACTCAGGAGCTGGAGGAACCACGGGGAGATGCTTCCATCACTACAGAATCCAAAAGACTATCCACGCACTGGCCTGTGCTCCTCCTGCATGTGGCATCATTGCGTGTGCTATGTGAGTCTGAGAGGAATTTATAGACTGGTGTGTTAGTCCGGGTAGACTAGAGGAACAAATTTCATAGACATGCATATGGATATATGGAAAGGGTTTATATACAAAAGGAATATGACACTAAGAAGGCAACCCAATCCAGTCCAGTACAAAGTCATAAGTCCGATATTAACCCATATGTCCGAAATCAGTCTACAAAGTCTCCCTCCGACTCACAAAGTCACAGATCAGTGGGTACAGAATTCTGGCACTTGTAGGGGTCTCTCCAAGGCTCCTCGCTTCCAGGGTTCAGGGTCCATCAACAACATGCTGCTTCAGCTTCAGAGGTCTGCGTCCATCAGGGCAAAGCCATGTGGTCTCTCTGCCGGCTCCTCTGGCTCCTCGGATGCTGCCATCTTGTCTTTTCCGTGACTAATTGCCTCTGAGACAAACTCCCAACAACTGGGGAAGATAGCTTCTCATCATCACAAGGGAAATATCGCAAGATTTCCCAGAAGCCTCAGGAGAAAGTCATGCCCATATAGAGGCCTCATTGATTACTCAATGGCTATCTCCAGATTAACAAGCTAGACTCCACCCCTATACTTCATTCATAAAATTAACATAAGCACATGACTGCCACAACTGGTATCAGACATATAGGCTAATATTGGACTTATGGGCTTGCTATGACCTGGGCTGGGATGTTTTCTCAATATACAACTGCTATTTGATATAAAGTTCCCTCATACACATCCACGAGCATCTCTAGATTTGTTTCTCTAGTCAACCCGGATGAACACAATGCCACAGAGCTGATTCCAATGCCAGTGATCCTCTGTGATGGAGCTGAACTGACCCCAAAAGGGGCAATTGTCCATCCCATTTTACAAGCGAGAAAACTTGGACTCTAGAAATGAGGAAACTGCCTGTGCTGGTAAATGATAGAGCTGTGCTTCCAAACTAAGGTGTGCTTAGTCAGAAAGCCTGTGGCTTTTAAATACTTGGCTACCATAACTCTTTATTTCCTAGGAGAAGGTGCTTGTGCCAACCACAGTGCTTTACAGGAAAGTTAAGCTTCCTGGCTGGAGAGGGATTACTATATTATTATTTCTAAAAGGTAAAGTCAATAGTCGAGAGAGAGAGAGTGAAAGGCATGCGGTTATGGCAACAAAGGCTTTAATTTTTCCCAGTGGGCATATCCATGGTGCCTTTCTCTCAGTGCCTTCTAATGATCCCCCAACACTGTGCACATAATTTCAGGAACTAATAAATTAGTGCGTTACTGACATTTCCAATAATCTGAAGGCAAACAACTTTCATGGAAGATGACAGTAGAAGTTCTCAGTGAATTGAAAAAGCTCCCAGACTTTCAGTCTGTTCTTGGGGTGGTAGATAAGGGGGGGTGAAGAAAAGCATTTCATAGAACCTTGATAATCTACCACTGAAAAAGTTAGCATCATGAGTGCCTAGATGTTTGCCGTGACGGGGCTGCTGGGGAAATGATAAACTCACCTTTCTTCCTGTTCATCATTCTAGAAAACCAAGTAAAGACCAGGAGGCAGACGCGACACGAGTCGCGGGTCTTTATCTACAACTTTTAATATCATCTATAGCCTATTAAAAATCATAATGGGATGCAGACATGTGATCAGTAAAGACAGATGTATCATCAGAGTTCAAAGCAGAACATGCTTTTTGAACGTGCTCCTGAAATCCCCTTCAAAATGCCTGTGACTGCAAGTACCCAATGGTAGTCAGCGCAAGAAAGCGGATATTGGCAAACCCCCATCCAGCGGGCCTTGACTTACCCACGTATCTTTGGAGTGACTAGGCAGCAGGGGTGAAGAAAGCCAGGAGCTCTAGTTTGCGACATCAGAAGCATAAGACAAAGTCATACCTGAGTCTCAGTGCAATCGTCCTGTTTAGAAAATGGTGGTGGGGGGGTAGCGTACTTCATTCATGTAAGTATCATGAAAGATATTTAAGCCAAATTCTGCAAGCAGACAGATGTCAGTCTCATCCTATGGCCAGGTAAAAGGGAAATCAGAAAGGTCTTAGAAATGCTGTGAGGTCCCACCCACTGGTGACCCCGAAGCGTTCTTTACAATAGTGTCAGTAACCGATGATGGTGCTCTTCAGGAAAAAAAAAAAATCAGAATGCCAAAAAAATAACATGAAACGATTTGTTTTCAATTTTGCAGTGGAATAAAATGTATGCTATTTTAGAAGTTTCCTCCTGAATGTGGAGAAAATCATATTATACATAATTATAACAGTAATAACAGTTCCTCTGGAAGCCATATGTCTAGATTTATATACAAATATTTTCCTTCTTCCTGAGTAGCCCAGATTTCCCATGCCTATACAGTTGCAAGAGAGCCCAGGAGATGTTTTTCATCCTAAGAAGAAAACTCAAATGGGGAATGACAGCCAAGTTGCAAACTACAGAGCTTGCGATGGAAAATGTAGATAACCAGATGCTGCTAAGTGCCACTGTCAAAAAAAAAAAAAAACAGAAGAAGAAAAAGTCACAGCTTCCGTAAGTAAGTATAATCTCAAGATTGTGGTGAGGCTTCTATTCAAACCATACTGCTCCTCTGGGCACGTGCTGGGTGTGAGATACAGACCGCAGCAGTGTTTAGACTGCAGCGAGTCACTGGGAAAGACAACTCTAACGAATGCGACTGTCTGCTTTTTTATTAGTACTGCCCTCCAGACAATTCAGCTTAGTGCTATGATTAGCAGATAAGAAGACACACTTAGCTCTAATTCCCCTGCCAGCCCAGGGTTTCAAAATTCAGAGTTAAAAATGAAGAGTCCAAATCTCACTCCTTCCCTTTGGATGGGGACTTGGCAGCCTTTCTGTTCTCTCCAAATTCGAAGCATGGCAGAGCGATCTGTACGCTGGGAATGCAGCACCGTGTCTCCTCCCCCACTTTGGCACTGTGCTGAAGACTCTAGGAGACATCTGTGCTGTGGTCTCAGAACTGTTCCCTGGGACCACCTTCTCCCCTATTCTCTCTCCCTCACCTCATATCACCAACCCTCCATCACAGAATGCCCTCGTCCTCCTCTCGATCACCCACGGCACAACAGTTCTGAAATGGCCTGTGTCAACCCATTCAACTTTCTCAGCTCTCCCATAGCAAAACTCTCCTAAACCTTCCTGAATTAACCAAGCATCAAGAACGGTGCCCCCCCCACCACCAACCCCCACCAGTCAATGGTGCCCCGCTTAAAATCTGGTCACCTTACATTTTTACCATTATGTGTTTTGAAAGCTTCCAAGAATGATAGGCTTTCAAATAGGTATTGATAATTTAAATACCTTCATCTCTCTCTTTGCCAGGCAAGGACAAGATGGCATAATGTTGACTTCATGGCAGAACAGGTGTGGATTGGAATCTGTTAACTGCCACCTTGGACACGTGACTGAGCTTCTTCAAGACTCAGTTTTCCAGCCATGAAAAAAGGGCCCCTAAGGTGAGTTTTGAACAGCTGCTGTGTGGCTTACATGACTCCTGACTCTATTCATAACAGCACTCTTTGGACTCAGGGACTATTCCCACAAAGTGGCACATTTTCCCTCACTTACCTCAGACAACCAGTCTATGGCATTGGTGAAGGGGCTAAGTGCTAGGCAGCTAACAAAAAGGTCACTCCATGGGAGAAAGAGGTGCTGGTGCATTCCAAGAAAGATTCACAGACTTACTGCACCAAAATATAGTAACGCATCGATGAGACACTATAGTCATCAGGTTCCTCCAGGCTTCCTCACCGCCTACTACCGTGACCCCAGTGCTGCCTCTCAATTGGGGCTAGAATGGAACATGTACACATGTTCATGTGGAGTTCATGACATACAGGATCCAGGAACAGGAGTAGTGACACCAGGGTAGGAGGAAGAGGAGGCGAGGAAGGGAGAGAGGAGGAACCGATCACAATGATAGACGCGTAACCATATACCCCTCTCCAGGGGGAAGAACAACAGAAAACAAGAGGGAAGGGAGACGGTGGTCATGTGAGAGATAAAAACAGTAACAATGTACAATTTATCAGGGGTTATGGGGAAGAAGGGCTCAATAGAAAATGTGAGCAGCAGAGATACAAACATGCTTGATTCAATTGGTATATGGATTGTGCTAAGAGTTGTGTAGGAGCCCCCAATAAAATGATTAAAAAAATTTTTTTTAAAGATTCACAGTCTCGGGGATGCACGGGGTTGCTCTCAGTCGAGATTGACTTGACAACAATGGATTTGCTTTGTTGCTTTTGGCTTTTCTCCTCTGCATTTTACCAAGGAGGAAGCTGAGACTCCAGAGAGTAGGTTAACTGCTCAGGCCTCGCATCCACTCACGGCCATCGCATCCACTCACGGCCATCGAGTCAGTGCGGACTCAGATCCACGCCTTACGGGGTTCTGAGATGCTAACTGCTTGTGGGAGTGGAAAGCCCCGCCTTCCTCCACAGCTGCTGCCGGTGGCTTTGAAGCACTGAACACATGGATCACAGACCAACGTGTGACCACCACAATGCCCAGGCAATTGAACTGGAGTCCACGTTCTTCTGCTGCTGCATTGCTCCCCTGAAGGAGTCCTTAGGAAGGACTGCTGTCTGTGAAGGCCTGCAGACAGAGCAAGGCAAACTGATGTTCCTCTTTGCAACCCCATCTCCATCTTACATCCTAGCTTGGGTGTGCAGGTTGCAAAATGCACTAAACAAGTTGTAAGAGAATACCGTATCACCAGAAAGAAAAGTTGTTTTTGCTTGTCTGGTTTTTTGTCTTCCTTTTAACGTGAAGTCCTACAAGGGTTCTCAGGCCAACAGGTTGCAGGTGCAAAGACACTCTTTGGAAGGCAGGTCTGGTGCTTTACAAGGTCACTGGTGAGAGAATCTAGAGAAGGGGCAGTTCTACTCTGTACTCAGGAGCTCAACTCAAGTGACAACTAATAATAAGTTCCTTGAGGTCTCACAGGAAGGAAGGGAGGGAGGGAGGGCAGTTCATTCTAAGAGAAAAGAACCAGGCAGGTACTTCATCTGCTCTTTGCTGAGCTGCCAGTTCAAAACCACCGGCAGCTCCTCAGGAGAAAGCCTGGCCTTTCTACCCTTGTACACAGTTACATTCTGAGAAACCCTCAGGAGTTGTTCAGAGGCAGCTTTGACTTGATGCAGTGAGGTGAGTGGGTCTTGGCTGGAGGAGTGACTGAGAGGGCGAATTCTACAGAAGATAGTACCTGCGGCCCAGGGATGTTCCTGCAACCTTGGCTCAGTGTCCCAAACTCAGTCTATAATGGGGCACACAGCAGTTGTTTTTGCCTGGTGACGATGTCAGTGTTCACCACAGAGGGGTGGGAGACCCTCTTCCCTAGAAAGCACCTGCAGAGATGAAGTATCGGGAGGGTTCTGAAGACCACTGCCGTGCTCCTATACAAGGAGAAGGCCAGTCTGCCCGCAGCATGTTGTCGGCATGGTGAACCGGTCAGTCATGGGCAGTAACCAGAGCACACCCAGGCACCGAAACCAGCAGCTGGAGCAGCCATAGCCTCTGTGGGGCAGGCATACAGCTTCTGGACAAATGGGACAATAGCAACCTTGAGAAACCCACCATGGAACAGTGGAGCTGGTCTCAGGAGTACAGGTAAAACTTGACCTGAGCATCTACTCAGACACTTCCAGGTAAACTGAGTGACTGGAGGAAGCTGGGAATTTGGAGGACATGCAGTGTGAATTTGATCTGGCTTGAGGCTCAGTTCCATGGAATGATTGAATGAATTGGGGGCAGGACACAGGTGCCAGCATTTTACAGACCTTCCCCAGGGAATTCGAACCTGCAGTCCCAAACGGAAAACACTAGTCTACAGCCTGAGGTTCTTTATCACATGCAGGCCCGGACTCATGAGAGGAATGATAACCCTGCTATAAATGATTTATCGCTTAGGAAGAACACTCTGATAACAAGAGGAATGAAAGGAGAAATTTGGCTCTACTACAAGGTAATCAGTGGGTGGTGTGTTTACCCATCCACCCACTCGCTCACTGCATTTACTGAGCATCTGATTTAGCAAGCAGCCCAGCGAATGAGTGAGGCAAAAGACTCTTGTCCTGAAGACATTTCCCGTGGAGAAAAGGGGTGAGAACATGAACAAATTAAACCCTGTGCAGTAAGTGCCGCGTGTGCATAAGGATACAACAAGGTGTGAGGAGCCACACCTGAAACCAGGATGAATAGAGTCTCAGCAAAAGAAGAACATGAAGAGGAGTCCGAGTTAGAGAGAAGTGGGAAGAGTGTCACCTGGTCAAGGAGGCAGCAGATCACTAGAGCCTGCAAGAACCTCATGCTATACTCCTGTAAAATTAAGTGACATCATCAGGCAGAGGAAGTTCATTGGTCTGACCTGAAGGTGATCAAAGTTATTAAAAGACTCAGCTAGCAAAGTTCAACTTGTTAGTAAAGGCAATAGGGCACAAGCAGTTCGCTTGGAAATTGGGGCTGACAAGCACAGATGTGTGGTTTCAGAGGGAAGGCCATTTAACAGCTGTGGGAGGATGGAGGTGGGGCAGGAAGGGCACTGGGGAAGACTTTGCAACAAACAAACCAGGTGGAGGGTCCTGAGGGATGGGGGTGGTGCTTTTTATTGTTAGGTGCTAGTGACACAGAGGGACTGGGATGATAGAGAACTGCCCCATAGGGTTTTCATGGCCTTAGTCTTTACGGGAGCAGATAACCCTGTCTCTTCCCCACAAAGCCACTGGGAAGACTTGAATCACCAATGTCTGAGTTAGCAGTTGAGTGCTAACTCCGTTGTACCACTAACCCTCCTCTTGGAAATGGAGAGGGGAAGAGTTAGTTCCCAGGTACTCAGTCAAAGAACTGGTACAGAGTCGACTCACTTGACATGGTAGAGTACAAGCAAGAAGGGCTTAGAAGGAAGTCAGGGTGACAAACTGAAATCACTAGCAAAGAGGAGAATGGGAAACAGAACACAGAGTATGAGGAGGCTAGGGCAACTGAAAAAAAATTATACCAAATATTTGGGGAAATAAAAGTGAATCCATCCTAACTGTATATTTATCCATGGAATTTGGGTCATGTTTGTTTAAGAATGGTTCAATAATAGAAATGCTATTAATACATTACTCTAGTAGGATTAACATCTGAAACAATATAATGACCACAGTACGTGCTAAAAAGATGTTTGTCCGTATTCAAGATCTTTTCTTTCCTTTTATTATTTTTTATTTGTTTGCAGATGATATGATTGGGGGCTCTTATAACAGTCAATACATCATTTGTATCAAGCACTTTTGTACACGTGTTGCCATAATCATTTCCAAATATTTTTCTACTTGAGCCCTTGGCATAAGCTCCTCTTTTTAAGATTAAATAAATCCCAGAAGTAGAAGCTGATGCTGTTTGCATCACGGTACTTAGCAAAAAAGCGGAAAGGTGTGGTCTTGCTAATCATGGATACTCAAGGCAGGTAGTCCCATGGAAAGCCAGGACAAAAGGGCAATGCCACTGAATCACTTTTTACCTTTTGTTGTCATTATAAGGGGCTGTCAGTCAATGCTAATGCCGACAGACCCTCGAAGACAAAGTAGAACTGCTTCCTCGGGCTTCATAGGGTGTAATCTTCCTGCGAGAATCCCTGGTGGCCCAGTGGTTACTGGAAAGACGGCAATGTGAAAGGCCAGCAGTTGGATACGATCACCCTTCCAGTGGAAAAAGGGGGCTGTCTCCTGCTGCATACAGTTACAGTTTTGGGAAATGACAGGGCAGTTCTACCTTGTCCTCTAGGGTCGCCAGCAGTCAGCACTGACACAATGGCATTGAGTTTGGTTTTAGATGTTTACTCTTCCCCCTCTCATCAGGTCTTTCTCCCATGGGGCCACGGGGTGCATGTGAACTGCTAAACTCTCAGTTAGCCGTCAGATGAAGAACCCCTGGGCCAGCGGGGCTCTGACTTCTAATGCTAAAGAGCAATAGAAAACCCACGTGAATAAACCGAGCAGCTATTGCTAATAAGAGGGGTTCAAGAAAATCAGCTAAATTTGCCAAAGTCAAAAGCATTCCTGTAGAGTAAAACGAATTCTAAAAGGTAATAGAAAAATTCCCATGTGAAAGCAATCACACATTGAAATAAAAAAAAAATACATCCATTCGGTCCACCCAATGCAAACCCACACCCACTGGCACAGAGTTGATTCTGACTCATTGCGACCCAGTGGTTTCTGAGGCAGACAGACTCCATTCTCCCAAGGAGCCGCTGGGAGATTTGAACCACTGACTTTGCCGTGAGCACCCCAAGCAAACTCACTGCCACAGCACTGATTCCTGACTCTCAGCGACCCAGCACAGCAAAGGAGAACTAGCCCCCTTTCTATTGCTGAGACTTTAAAAAAAAAGCTTTTAAATCATTTTATTGGGGCTCCTACAAGTCATCACAATCCATACATACATCCACTGTATGTCAAGCACATTGTACATTTGTCTCCCTCTTCATTCTCAAAACATTTGCTTTCTACGTAAGTCCTTGGTATCAGCTCATTTTTTCCCTCCCTTCCCTTCTCACCCTCCTCCCTCAGGAACTCTTTATAATTATTATTTTGTCACATCTTACACTGTCAATGTCTCTCTTCACCCACTTCCCTGGTGTCCAAGACTTACCATTTTTATAGTAGTAGACAGCTTTGTCTTTTTTGGTTGATTTGAACTGCTGCCCTTGTGGTTAGTAGTTCCAAGGGCAATCTATCACACCACCAGGGCTCCTTAATAAGGCTCATTGAGTCTATATGAAGGATTAAAAAGTTGGAGAAATGCACATGCTTCTGGCTAGGAAACAATACCATCACTTTCCAGATTCGATAGTTACTGCAAATGCAGTGACTACAATGCATCTTGACACATGAACAGGACAGCTTGCTTAAAACTAATCCTCGCCAGATAGTTGCTGTGGTGTCATTTCTGATTCACAGTGACCCCACGTGCTCCAGAGAACAACTGCCCTACAGAAGGCGGCGTGCCTGACTGAGACCTTTAGGAAGCCGGTTGACATGTGCTTTCTCCCAAGCACCTCTGGGTAGGTTCAAACCACCGGTACTTGAAGCTTAGTGTTGAACCCTTTGTACTACCGAGAGATCCCATAACATACGAAACAATAAGAAAATGCATCGGCGATTGTCAGGAATAGCTTTCCGGATAGAAAAAAATGGAGAAATATTAAGGATTCTGAGTACACAAAACTTCTGTGGATAACGCAGATCCCAAAGCAAATGACAAGAGAAACTGGAAGAAAACTGCACCAGATGAAACAGGCACAGATTTAATAACTCTCCCAGAGTCTGAGCTCAAAACAAAGGACAATTCATAGGAGTCAATACACATTTCCAATGTTTAAACTGCTCCAGGAAGGAAACGACAGCACCCTATACTGAAACTCTTTGACTGAGGAAATCAACATATAGTTTTAAAATACTCCATGCTGGAAAGGACACAGTGATGTGGAAATTTTCAACATTAATGGGCAGCAAGAAAAGTGGTAGGGTATTTTTGAAAAGCCTACTGCCAGAATAAATGTTTATGCATGCTTTCTATAAGTTAAGCCTGATAAAATAACCAGTTCAACAATCAATGGCCACTTAATGAGGGCTCGTCATGACAGCACTGAATTATCAATGCTGGATTGCTGATATTATACCAGGGAAGATGTCCTTCAGGCCCGGTGGCTATCTAGACTAACAAGAATGAGAAACACATCATTATAATGCAGTTATAGGTTGTTATTCTGGTCATCTGACGCATGGCACCCTCTGTGCGCACGTGTGAACTTTTGTGAAAGAAAGATGAGTTGTCTTGGTGTTCTATCACAGAAACTAATGAGTTGTATAATTCATGCAATGACCATGCAGAACTCAGAGAAAAGAATACCGGTCAAGGATTCATTGAGGGACCTCTTTCCATGAGAGACCCTGAGTCATCCAGGGTGACTCCCCCTCAAAGGAAATAATCAAGCAGGAGAAAGAATGTGGTCAAACATCATAAAAGGGAAAGCGGCCATCTAGCTCAGAAACAACAAAACACACATGGAAGAACCACCCCAGTGTGTGTGATCATGAGACATTGAAGGATTTAGATATCAGGCATCAAAGAACTAAAAATTATATCACTATAGTTGAGGGGGAGAACAGATTGGGAACCCAAGGTCCATTTGCAAAGGAAGCGATGTCCCCTTACAGAAGGCTCATGGGGAGAGGACGAGCCAGTCAGAGCATAGTGTAGCAATGATGAAACTTTTCTCTAGTTCTAAAATGCTTCCTCCTTCCCACTATCATGATCTGAATTCTACCTTACAAATCTGGTTAGACCAGAGAATGTACACTGGTACAGATAGGAAACAGAAACATGGGAAATCCAGGGCAGATGATCCCTTTAGGACCAATGGGGAGAGTGGCTATATCAGGAGGATGGAGAGAAGGTGGAGTAGAAAAGGGGAAGCAATTATAAAGATCTATATATAACCTCCTCCCTGGGTACTGACAATACGGAAGTGAGCAAAGGAAGACCTCGAATAGCATTCTGTATGACAAAATAATAATACTTTATAAATTATCAAGGATTCGTGATGGAGGGGACATTGGGGAGGGAGTGGAAAAAGGAGGAGCCAATACCAAGGGCTTAAATAGAAAATGTTTTGAGACTGACGATGGCATCAAAGGTACAAATGTGCTTTGCATACATTTGCTATAAGTATGGATTGTGCTAAGAGTTGTATGAGCCCCAAATAATATGATTTTTAAAAGGGGAGGGAAATGCTCCAAGAAATGAGTTTCAACATTGCTTGAGTGTTGTCTTCACTATGTAGGCTTCACTTTGTAAACCCTGTGTTTAGAGAGATTTTTAGGAGACTTCTGAGGACTTCTTCTCCATACTCTGGCTAAGAGGACAGAGATAGCCAATGTTCCATCAATCTTAATTCAAAAACTTCCTATTGGTGGGTAAATCTCTCATGCCAGATGCTGTCAATGACCAGCCATTTAAGATGTCATTTTGAGTGTGGTTCTTGCCTTCCCTACAGTTTAAGCCACTTTGAATCTTTTGAACCTTCTCCAAAGGGTACCTGCATCACTCAAAAATCCTCATGAAATTGCAAGCTTTCCCTGCTTTTCACAGTTTATTTTCATCGCTAATATAGCGATAGGATAAAACATGTAATAATTTAAAAAGAAAAGTTAATTGCAGAAGTTAACTAGTTATGGTGCAAGTCAGAAAAGCTCAAAATATAGTACTTCAGGATATGTCACAAAGTTTCCTCAGGGGTGCTAGTAAATGCCCAAAGGGCACACCACTCCACTGTAAACCTCAGGCCAAAGGCACTCAACTCTAGCTCCAGCTCCCCGAATTGTGCCCAGAGGGAACCTATTCCACAACCAGCCTCCTACCCCAGAGCACTCAGCTTTACTTGCTCTGTGGACTCTTTCTCATGCTCTGGATCCTGGTCCTCCATTCTCATTCTCTGCCACCCTTCTGATGTCACAGTGAGCTCCTGGATCAGAGAGGTAGGAGAGCCCCCTGTCCATCTTCTGAGAGGGGTCATTCTATATTTAACAGGATGGAAATGACAATGAATCCTGTTAAAAAGCACTCACAACCAAATCCCTTCAGTATCTCCCACCACCTTTTCTTACACAGACCCGTCGAGAAAAGGTTGTTTGGTGCGAGATTATGGCTAGAAGAGTCATATTACATAACTCGATGTCCTGCACTTAGACACAAAATAAGCACACTCTTTCTGGACTAGGGATTCAAAAGAGGCATCAACTCTTCCATACATTCACACACACCTCAATGTGATATCATGAGAACACTTTCAGGTGTTGCTGCAGCTTCAGAGGCAAGGTTGGCCTGTCAAGTCAAATACTTTCATTCAACCTTCTTTTCTATTTGCAGCCAACTACTTTTCCAAGATAGGACTTGAAATTCTTATCCCACTTTCTTTGTGAGGTTGTCTTTAAACCACCTTTCACATTTTAAATGAGTGAAGACAGCTTGAGCTCCCCAGTTTTGCTCTCTGATGTTTGGCATTCACATATTTCTACACGCTGCTTGTTCTGCATGCTTTATAGATTACAAATTTATGTTTGCCTTGTGCAAACCTTGTTTAGTCTGGGTCAAATCTTTTTGGTAATTACAGGCTACAAAAAGAAAGAGAGAAAGAGAGAGAGGGAGTGCCAGAAAAATCAATCTAGTTCAGAGATACTGAATTAAAGTCTTGCAAGCATTCTGACCTGTAGACTAAAAAAAAGCAGGAAAAAAAACCCTTTTCAATTCCATTTTCAATTTCAACCACTGCATACCACCAACTGTATTAATCCCTAAAAATAGATGCAAATAATTGAAAATTGCTTTTAAAGTTAAAAAAATTAGTTTGCTAAAACTTATTCAAGCCTTTCCTCAAATAGCAAAATGATATGTAGACTCTGGAAATATGTACTAAGTAGAAAAAGAATACTCCAAGCCAATTTCTTTAAAGTGTAAAGAGTTATATAAATATAGCTTTCTTTTTTATAAATGGAACAATATGTTAACACTGGCTTATATTTAGCTGTAAGAACCAGAACCATTTCTAAGGAAAAGTTAGCTGTTTAAGACTCTGATTTCCAGACCTGAAATTCCCCTTTGCTGAATATAGATTCAGACCTTTAAGGTTTAAGAAAAACATACAGTAATATATCTTCTACCACGCATGGTTTCGCCCACTTGCCATAAACTTACCTATAGTATACTTATTAATCTTTCAGAATGCTCTTACATTTTTAATCCTATTCTATATCAAATTATTTAGAAGACTATGTAGTGTCTGTTAGGTTAGAAGTTTGGGTTGTTCTATTAATTTCTAGCTTAGCTGAATTTTACTCTTCAGGATTCATGGATTTTCCCTTTGTGACTATTACAGAGTGAATTATGATTCCCAAAGGGATATAATGAAGGCCAAACTCTCATGAAGGAGACCCTATTTGGAAACAAGGTCTTTGACGATGGTCAAATCAAACTCACTGCCATTGCATCGATTCTGACTCACAGTGACTCTACAGGGCAGCATAGAAATGCTCATTTGGGTTTCTGAGATTGCAATTCTTTGCTGGAGTGGAAAATCTCATCTTTCTCCCAAAGAAAGCTACTGGTGGTTTCAAACTACTAACCTTGTTTTAAATCCAACCTGTACCTCTCTCACTACATCATGAGGAGTCCACATTGGCTGGAGAAGCCTCGACAACAGCAAGGGCTCTTACCTGATGGCCACGGCCACTGTAAGTCAGAGTGGACTCAGCAGTTGGGAGTGCAGGTGTGAACAGGTAAGCTAAAATGAGGTCATACTACAGTAGAGTGGATGCCAGTTCATCTGTCCTTATGAAGATGAGAAGCAGACTACAGAGGCAGACAGTAGATAGCAATGCAGAGATGCAGTTAAAAGTCAAGGAATACCAGAGCTACCGGCGGCC